>JBBPBX010028203.1:20906-36735 GCA_038048925.1 Garcialebias charrua
AAGAAGAAAGCACGCTAGAGGGGAAGTAGAAACAATGCAGGCTGTACTCAGGCAGAGGAAGACTTACTACAGTAAAGTTTAAAACAGTCCATTAAATAACAGAGAGGAAGAGGCATGATTCAGAGTTCAAGGTAGAGGTTTGACAGATCGACCTGGTAGGGGAACTAAAAGCACGGAACAGTAGTCAGTCACGCATCCACTGGCTCCTCACAAACAAAAAACTTCCATGTAGAAAGAGGTGAATCTAAACGGTGCTTTGCTTAGGGTTGGATTAAATAATCGAAAGACTGCAATCCTAGACCAGTTCTTTTGCACGATTAACTCACAGGTGAATGTTGTGCTTTCACACAGCATGGTTTCAGAAAGTCAAAACTTTAATATCCAGAATGATTTGGTGGCAAAATAAGGATGCCCTGAAAGCATCCAACTGTAATGTTAATGCAAAATGATAGTTGCTCTGTATAAATAATTCATAATCATGTTGGCTCCGTTTTGTAAAGTCATCAGCATAGAGAGAGCAAACCTGCTGCTTTAGATTCCCTGCATGTCCGAGAGGGCTAAGCCCAGAAAAACACACACCCATCCCCAACTCCCCCCACCCCACAGTAATTCCACAGTAGCAGTTAAAAGTTTTTTTGTTTTGTTTTTTGTTTTTTTTACAAAGCAGTCACTTTGAATCAGTGAGGTAGACCGGGTCAAAACTAACCCACCTTGGGACAGTCGGGAACATCTGGTGCCACTGGAGCCGCAGATGAATAGCATCTACAATGTTATGTTTTTATCATTTTTCCTCCCTCCCCGTCAATCAAATGCAGTTTTTACACAGAAGGTCAAGATTGTCTAGCTAACCAATAGCTGTGTTCGTTGTTATGTCACTTGAAGTGAAAGTGCCTTGTATGGGAGGTGGCCAGGTAGAACAGGAAATTGGTCTGACTAGGGGGAAAAAATCATTAAGATGCATCCTGATGCATGCTCAGTCTTCCTGGTAGATAAATCTAACAAGGTTGAGTCAGGTCCTCTGGATGCATGCATCACTCAGCCCTCTGTGAATAGCAAGCAACCATGAGGGCTCTAACGATCAGTCGTTAGGTTGATGGTCCTCCTTTTGCAGGTGAACAGCTCGTTTTTCTGTCTCCAACAAACTGGTTGATCCACCACGAGAAGGTGCCGCTCCTCAGACTGAAGCAGTCTCTTGGATAAAAGCCGAAACGTTTCATCAAAGAAGAACCCATCCAACCTTGTTAGATTACCAATCTTTAGTTCCTGTTTAGCATGGCTTTTTGTTGAAGCTCCAGGTGAGCTCTGCACTGCAAGTAATAATGTCAAAAGAGGGTCAGATCATTTGGCAGATGTTGAGGATTGTTTTCCAGCAACTGCAAGCTCTGAGAACAGGCTTGTCCAGGGAGAGGGTGGGGGGGTTGATCAGGAAAGGTAAATTCACAAGTCCAAACATCAGAGTCAGACTCCACCATCAAACTGCTGCTGATGGAAGGTGGTCGGTTGGTTTCAAACGATTAATGCTCTTCAGACCTTTGGCTACAAAGTGTCAACACTTTAGTCTTTCACTAGTAGAGGACAGTCTTCCTCCATGTCTTTCAGAACAGCTTATGCACTGGCGATGTGGGATTCAAAGGCTTTGGCGCGGGAGTGTTCTGGTACGAGTGAGGGCAACGCTCCATTTCTCCTTCTTCCTGCTTAGTTCATCCACTTTCTGCAATTCCAGGCTCCGCAATGGCAAGGGATCTTGTGCTGATCGTCTTCAAAATCAAACTGGTAGTCGTAGGTCAGCTGGAATCAGAAAGCAGAAACAGTTTAAATACATCAAATCTAAAGAAAAAAGTATTAAAATTATGGGTAAATCAAAATTAATAATCAAGTTTATTCTTGCAATGCACCTCTTCTCCCCTGGGGATCCTGCGGCTGGAAATGATGATGATCTTGTCTTCTTTGTCAAATGTTACAACCTCAGCGACGCAGTTGGGGGCACAGGAATGGTTGACGTATCTAGAAAGGAGAGAAAATAGTCTGTAACAAAATATACAACACAAAAAGATTTTAAACCAGGAGTCATGTACAAAGTGATACTAACCGAGCCGGGCCGCCTGTTAGAGTGGCATCTATCACCTGCTCATTGTTGATTCGGAACATGTAGATACCACGGTTCTACCATAGGAAAAACAAACCACTTATTACAACAAAGGTTTTTGTTCCAGAACTGAAACCACATACATTTTATTATCATATTTACTGGTCTGAAATTTGATCCAGCTGTAAAATAGATTTGGACTGCACCCAAACATGTTCTTGTAATATTTTAATCATTATTACATATATTTCAACCCAATGATGTTTTGTTTTTTTTGTATACAGTATTGTGAAATACCTGTGACTCGTAGATCTTCTCACGTCGATTGGCCACCTCATTGCGAATGACAGTCCCGATGTACTCGATGACCATGGTGTGCTTCTCCAGATCCTTTGCGGCGTATAGCCCCAAGCCTTGAATGCGAGATCGTGCGAGGTAAACGTTGTTCTTCCACTCGGTTTTTAGACGCCGATACTGAGAGGACTTGGAGTGGACAAACTGCTTGCTGTATGGTGTGTTGAGCTCTCCAGTGAAGGTACTCTGGTAGGCCTTTGACACGCTGGTGCTATTTAGAGTATGAGGCCTTGAAACAGAAAGAAATACTATGAATGGTGATGTTTAAGGCATTTAGAAATGCAACACAGATATGCATCAAGTGATGATTTATTTGGGCGTCTTCTTTAAATGTAATTTGTTAAGGTGCAGATGGGAAAAGACGTACTTCAAGAGCTATAAAGCTTGCTGCACCGTTTTAAAAAACTAACTCATTTAACTGTACATGACTCACTCAGTTTGATAATGTACTGACCAGACTACAGTCAGTTTTATGGTTAGGTGCAGCTTTTTGCTATAATAATGCTTTACCTCTTGCACTGTGTGGGAACCTTGGGTTCGGAGCGAGCACAGCCAGTTGGATTTATCATGAGAGGGAGCTCCATCAGAGGGTGACGGCCGTATCGGAATTGGTAGTTCTGGCAGTTCTCCACTCCAGGTAACTTTAACATAAAGCAGTTTTTTGTCACAGAACATCAAAAAAAGAACATGTTAAAGGGGACCAAAGATGCAAAATTCACTTTTTAATGTTTTTTTTTAACTCAACTTTGGTTATGTACTTCTTAAAAAAACAGTCCTAGGGCCAAAAAAATGCACCCAGTGGTATATTTACTCTAAGTATATTTATTTTTCAGTGATATAAATGTCTCGTTTTCAAATCCTACGGCTTGTGATGTCACAAGCCGTAGGACAACCCACCCCAACCTGAGTCCAGCCCCTCACCTAGCAACCCCTGGTGATGCTCCACCCACTTCAGTATAAAAGACGTCACGGTTGTTTTTCCTGAGTTCATCTCAGAGTTCGATGTTTCGTTGTTGTTAAAATGCAGTACCGCTAATAACTAATTATCTATCAGTAAAAATGAAAAAACTTATTTACGGGCTCTTAAATCAACCGGACTGCTCACGGACCATATCCGTTCAGCGCCGGATGTGGTCCGTGAAAAAAAGTGGCCCCCGCTAGAGAGCATGTATAGCAGTTAGCAGCCAGTGTGTTACTCTGCAGCCTTATGGTACATCCAGACCGAACGCGTTTTCAACTTCAGGAGCGTCCGGTTTACATGCAAAGTCAATGGGGGACGCGCCTCCAGGCGCCGGGCGTCACGTCACGTGCGTGTTGAGCGTGCTGGAAAGCGTTTTTCCGTGCACGTGAACCCGCGTCAGCCTCCAAAGCACGCCTTGATCATGCTGAAGATTTCGCCGTTCAAACTGTCAACCAATCAGGGAGAGTCGGGGGGAGAGGAGAGGGGGAGAGTCCCTATGTGACGCGGAAACGAGGGGACGGGTATTGCGCAACTATGTGACGTATTGTTTGTGGGACACAGTACACCGCGAAGTCGTGTACTATGGAAGAGAAACTCATTGTAGCTGTGTGTTCGCGACAAGTCCTTCACGACCAGTCAAGTCTGCTCTACAGAGACAGAAATAAAAAGCTCCTTGCCTGGCGGAGTGCAGTGAGGAACTCGGTATACCGGTAAGCTCCTCCCACACACCCCGCCGCCACACCGCCGCAGCTTCGCGTTCTGGTCTGGACACCACTGTGGGTCCAGTGCGTCCACTTGCGTGCGTGACAAGCTTTTTTGAAGTTGAAACGCTGTTCGGTCTGGATGTACCATTACTGCTCGTTTTCGAAGAGTCAGACAAAGAGTTTTTAACATGGAGGGTGAACTTATGGATGTTTCTCAGCGGCCTACGCGACGCGTCAGCGCCTCATTTGCCCTGCCCAAAATGGCGTCTGCCTCAGGGTCCCCTTTGGAGGGCGGAGTTAATGTAAACAGATTTTTGAAGGTGTGGCCTTATCATAAACAGCTTGTTCAGAACGGAAGTCAGAAAAGGCAGAACTATAAAGGGGATATTTTATTATCTAAGAATTATTTGGGCATTAAATTGAATGAACATGGTCTGGATAGCCCACAGACATACCATAAAAATGTATAGGACCAATAATTGGTCCCCTTTAAGCTATGGCTGGTTTAGTGTAGCACAGTCCATCATCCTCAGATGAAATCAAACTAAAATAAAAAATTCTTACAGACTCCGTGATTCGCATGACAGCATGAACCGTGAGGCCATACATCTCTTCTCCCTTCACATGTTCGGTGAACAGCTTCAACATGAACGATTCTTCTCGAAGTTTAGCCACCTGCTGCACAATCCGGTCCCATATCCCTAGAGACAACAAGTTGTATTTGGTCACCGGTCAAGATAGTACAAAATTTAACAGACACAATGGAAAGTGTGAAAACATTCTTACCCTCTGGTGTTGTGTCCCGAAACTGCAAGTCCTCCATGCCGTGCTCCAGGACACGCACCTCAAAGAGCGGGAGGCTATCATCTTCACTGATGCGGCAGCGGTAGCGGCATCGCTTGTTGGGCACACGTGTGCTCCAGTACATGCGTGTGGCTTCATAGCCAACAGGAAAAATGGCAGTGGGCGAGTGAAAGTTGGTCATTTGGGAAGGTAGCAACTGGCCAATAGCATGAAAGATGAGACCACCAACACGGAACAGGTGGATGCGGTCACCTCGCTGCAAGATGCTGGCTATCTGCTTAACCTCGTCTCGCTCAATGTAAACCCGGCGTAAAACGGCAAACGTACTGAGTTCATCTTCACTGGGACCCTTCAGTTTATGCTGGGTGCACAACATTGTCTTATCCTTGAAAAACATGCAGCGTGCTTTGATGGCACATGCAAAGTGGTACACGTTTGGGCAGCGTAGTCTGTTGCAGCTGTTGGTGGCACCCGTTTTCTGGCAGTACGCACAAAGAGTTCGTAATCCACGACGCAGGGCCACCTCCACATTGATCAGGGCACCTCCCTGTGTTTCATACACTTCTGTGGACCACAGAGCACAATTTAGGTGCACCCACAGGTCCACATCAATGTTAAGCAAGCGTGCGGGACCATCCGTGGCCCCGTCACCCTCTTCGTGACAGAAGCAGCATTTGCGTTTATCCCGAGGAAGCTTTTCGGGTCGAAGAGTGATGCGCAGGGTTTCCATCAGCTCCGACACCTCACGGCTGGTCTCCTTTTTTGAGCCGCCTTTTCGTATCGAGATGATAATCTGAAGACGCTTCCAGCGAATCCCCTTCCACTTTTTCATTTTGGGGTGTGCCACCTCTTCGTCAGGTGAGAGAGGCCTGCACTGCTTCACAGCTGTAGGGGAAGACTCCATGGTGCTGGGAGAATCCATAGGTGGTTGGGTTATCTCAGTTACACAGGCCTCCTCTTTGACAGAACTATGATGGCCCTCAGTAGGCTCAACAGGATCAGACTGTGCAGAGGAAGTTGCTGGTTCAGTAATTAATTCTAGAGCAGCAGGAGCTTCAGACTGTGTGACATTAGCTGGCTGAGAAGCATCAGTAGGAGAAACCACATGCTGCTCAGGCTCGGTCTTGATCAGGACATGGGTGGGACTGAAGGGAGGCGATGTTGGAGATGACTTTTTGGAAGAGTCAGCCTCACTAGCTGTGACTGGTAAAGACAGGATAGGCTGTGGAAGAGAAGGTGATGGGGGTGGAGATTCCTCCACAGGTATAACAGGAAGGTGGCGAACGTCCAAATCGTTAACGTTGGTAGTGTAACAGTGCTGAACTGGTTTGTCATCATTCTCTGGGAATTCCTAGGAGAAAAATGCACACATGAAATCGATACCCTTCGAGATAAACACTCAACAACAATAGTATTTCTAAACAGATAAGTTGTGACAAACCTGTTTAATGAGTGCCAAAATGTCGACTTGTTTCTTTAGAGTACAACCAGGGAGAGAAACGTCAAACTGCCTCAGCCACTCATCCTGACTGGGCGAGGCACCGTCCTTCGTGCACAAAGGCCCTAAAAATATGACCAAAGAATTAACAGTTTTTATTTAGACTGAGAACCAAACTCCTAAACATTTAAATCAACAATGCCAAATGTTGATCCTTTAATGAAAAAAGTTGTTTTTGGACAAACCAACTCAATCAAGAGACTTTTGATATAATTACATTATCTACTGTATATGACAAAATATTATAAACAGCCTAGGCTAATTAATTTAAAGGTATTGTGACATGATTTTGTAAATTTGAATATTTGTCAGAACATATATATCTTATATCATTGAGCTCTGGTCGTTTTTGCATAATAAATTATAAATATATTAAAATTTCATTCCAATTTATGGTAATTTTTTACCATAAATTCTCTGGGACACGCCCCGTGAATTTATGCAAATCTTCATGTGACGTACACGTGGGCACTGGGCATAAGGCGGAGCCTGGCTTGCCCCTTTGTTTGGTGAAAGATCGACTCTTTTTTTTTTTGGTGTAACTTGAAAAATGCTGTCACGTTGTAGCGCATTTGGGTGTTCTAATATCAGCAGTGAACAAGTGAGCCTTCACAAATTCCCAAAAGATGAGAAACTTTGCCTAGAATGGAAGTACAGAGAACTTGTGACCGATGGGTTCCTCTGCAGCGACCATCTTACTGCCTATCAGGTACGAGCTGTTGTTTGTTTTTATTTGGGGAGAGTCTATTAATGAGAGTTTTGGATGATTTACTGTTTAAAAAAGATATATGTCAGACGTGAGGTCTATCTGCCGACATCTGCTTGCTAACAGACATTAGCATAGATCCGAGTCAACACGGAGTGCTATTTAGGTATTTTTAAATTATGTCGGCGCAATCAGGTACGATCTGTTGTTTGTTTTTATTTGGGGAGAGTCTATTAATGAGAGTTTTGGATGATTTACTGTTTAAAAAAGATATATGTCAGACGTGAGGTCTATCTGCCGACATCTGCTTGCTAACAGACATTAGCATAGATCCGAGTCAACACGGAGTGCTATTTAGGTATTTTTAAATTATGTCGGCGCAATCAGGTACGATCTGTTGTTTGTTTTTATTTGGGGAGAGTCTATTAATGAGAGTTTTGGATGATTTACTGTTTAAAAAAGATATATGTCAGACGTGAGGTCTATCTGCCGACATCTGCTTGCTAACAGACATTAGCATAGATCCGAGTCAACACGGAGTGCTATTTAGGTATTTTTAAATTATGTCGGCGCAATCAGGTACGATCTGTTGTTTGTTTTTATTTGGGGAGAGTCTATTAATGAGAGTTTTGGATGATTTACTGTTTAAAAAAGATATATGTCAGACGTGAGGTCTATCTGCCGACATCTGCTTGCTAACAGACATTAGCATAGCTCCCGAGTCAACACGGGTGCTATTTAGGTATTTTTAAATTATGTCGGCGCAATCAGGTACGATCTGTTGTTTGTTTTTATTTGGGGAGAGTCTATTAATGAGAGTTTTGGATGATTTACTGTCTTAAAATGATAGATCTCAAACGCAATCGGACATGCTCAAAGCCACGAAGCTCCCTGCACGTTTTTTTAAAGCTGAATCGTAAAAGTTAATAAGTTTTCCATTAATAGAGTATACAATAAAATGATTTGAGCAAGATTAAAACTTCTACTGCTTATATTGACCTTCCAAAACTGAAGACAAATCGCTTAGATCAACACTAGAAATGCTGCACTCGTCTGAGTCGACATGCTCCGCCATTATTATTTACATGCGCGTTGAGCAGCGGCTCCCCACGTGTACGTCAAATGACGGTTTTGCGGAATGCACGGAATTTTAGGGGCGTGTCCCAGAGAAATGACTACCATAACTTGGAATAAAAATTTAATATATTTATAATTTATTATGCAAAAACGACCAGAGCTCAATGATATAAGATATATATGTTCTGACAAATATTCAAATTTACAAAATCATGTCACAATCCCTTTAAGTTGTGAAACAAAATGTACAGTGAATACAAAAATAAAAGTTGAAAGAATCTTGAAATATCCACCTGACTGTCCGTGTTTTTTCCCAGGCCCATCCACTCCAGGCAGATCAGCATTTTGGGGAGGGAACGTGACCTCATAAGAACCTGGCATCCTAATGTTGAGCATTTGAGCCATTGCCATCATTACATGATTGAGTTTCTGGCCAAAACAGAACAAAAGTTTATCTGAATGCGTAAAATCAAAAAGATAAAATAAATATGGGCTTACTAAGATAATTTAGTACCTTGGCCGCAGCAGGAGACACTGTGAAGGTAACAGACACCTCATTGCTGTTGGTCTTGTCCCAGTGGTTGGATGTGGAAACTACCTTTCCATCCGATGCTTCAACTGGCTTATTTTCTGGAAATGCTGTAAAAATATGTGAAATAATTCTCTATTATTTATTTGACAAATAGTTTTAATGACAAAATGACATGAAAATTCCACGGCAGACCACATTGAATAAGATGTTCTTGTAACATAATATATCCAACCCCAGTGACCCAGAATAGAAGAAGGGGTTAAAAATAATGGATGGATGATAACGCAACCCGGAGTGTTGCATATTACCTGGGATAGCAGTGCGAGGTATGAGAGGTATGATTGGGGATATTGCTCTCTCTGTATCCTCTTCTTTGGGCTCCCGGAGATTAGGAAAACGTGGCGTTGCGTCTCCTCCGTTACTCTCGGGAGATGACGCTGGGATGATGCTTTCTTGAGCATCGTCCTCATCACTCTCCATCCTGTTGAAAAGATGTTTCCAGTGTTTCGTGAAACATCCAAGAAAATATTTGGATTGCACAAGATGAAAAAGTCAGGGCAGCTCTACCTGATATCCTCATTCTGGTTATGTGGTGGTGTAGGGAGGGCTGCTAGAAGGTCCACTTTCTTTACTTCCTCTTTAACAGAACCTGCATGTGAGATTTTTGTACATTTTGAAATATGTTTAATGGCACAATAAAAACATTCTCAAACACAAAGTCAAAAATTACCCATTGGCACTTTTGATGGTTCTGTGTCCTTCTGGCCCTCAGAAAGGTCCTCACCTGTTGTCACACCATTTAGCAGCTTATGTTGTACGGATGGTGGTGGAGTAGGTGGCAAGGAGGATGGGGGTGTTGGAGGGTTACTGAGGTTACTCTGTAAAGACGTAAGCAGTTTGCCAGTTATTTTCTGGTACTTACTGTACATTTTCCAAGACTTTGCTCTAAAAGTGGGAGTTGACCACAACCAAAACAAGATTATATTTGTGAAACTGAGTTACCTTAGTAAGTAGCTGAGAATAGTAGTCTGGGATGTTGTCTAGCACTGCATTTCCAAATGATCCTTTCAACTGTCCTTTGCCAATGGATGGGCTGCTTCCAAATGGAGCAAAGAGGTCCAGGCTGGCGGTGATTGAAGGCTCCATCAATGGCAGCAGAGAAAGACCCTGGTATATAAATGTTCATTGGTCAGCATAATGAAAAAGACATCATTGGTGGAAAAGAATAACACTTTGGGAACTTTTATTTATTCATTTATTTTAAACATTTACCTGTTTGAGTTGTTTTATTAAAGTTTCAGCACTTTTGCCAACCTCTTCCTTTTTATTTTTCTTCCGTGAATTCGTCCCTTTGTCACCACTTGGCTTATTAATGCGCTTTGGCTTTTGTATGGGAGCCCTTTTGGTTAAAGACTGCAAGTCCTGTAAAAGTTGAAAAAATACAGGTTTTTCCTTATGAAGAACAGTCAAGCTAAAATAGTATATTACGGTACACTTAAGAAAATCATACCTCCATATTTCTTGGAGTCCCTTGTAGTTTTTGTTCAAGCATAGCCAATTTACTGTTGATGTGACCATTGATCTCATTGTGGATGCCTTCAGAGGGCCTCTGGGCATTAAGTTGAAGATTCTTGGTTTTAAGGAGTTTCTGCAGCAGCTGTTGTCCAGTCTCAGATCTAGGACCATGGGGCTCAGAGTCTCTGGATAGGTTTCCAGCATTAGAAAAGCTGGAGTTGCACCCAGACGTAACCATTTCACACATTTCTCGCTTAATAGTTCCAGGATTAGTCTCTGATGCAATGTCACACTGAACTTCCTTTGGTTCTTGTTTAATGTTCTGCACTACCTTGAATAGCTCCCGTTGTTGCATGTGAATGTTACTTTCTGTGGTGTTTTTAATTTCTTGCTGAACATTCACACCTTTCTGTGGCCCATTAGGGGTAACTGACAATGTCTGAGATGTTTCACAGATTGATGTCTGAGTTTCTACTTTCAGTCCTGAACAATCAAGAGGACTTTTGGCTCCAGGTGACCTGAGTGGAGATGCCTTAACTTGGCTGTATGGACTGCCCTTCCCAGCTCTACAGTCAGCTACAGAAGGTGAAGAGACATGAGTTGAGTAAGGTGAGGCTGGGTGGGCTGGGCTCATACCAAAAGGAGCTCTTGGGGAGTATGCATGGGATGGAGAACCCTGAACTCGGCCTGCTGCAGATGCCATTAGTGCTTGTTGTTGATTCTGGTTGGGAGTGGGAGGACACATGGATTGATTAAACATGTGACGTTGTGGATCCCCCGGCGAGCTGACTAATGGTTGACGCGGAGACGCTGGCCTCACCATTCGACTCTGCTCCATGGGGGAATGTGGCATTGGTAATTGACCCCTGTTCATATGCTGCTGCACCATCTCCCCTGATTGTGGTTGGCCAGGGACCATCATCCCTTGCTGTATCTGAGGACCAACACCAGGTTGCTGGCCAAACATGCCTGATTGCTGATGACTGACTACAATTCCTGGTTTTCCCATACCTCCATAAGGCATCTGATGGCCCTCCATCCCCATCATCTGCTGTCCGGCCTGTGGAGCTTGTGGTCTCAATTGACCTGGTTGGCCTTGACCAATAGGCATTCTCAGCATCTGTCCGTGATGGAGCTGCCTCTGTGCTATTATAGCCTGAATGTGCTGTATCTGCTGGTTTGGGGGGAGATTGCGGAGCTGAGGATTCTGAGCAATAATTGCCTGAATGTTGATAGGGGTGCAAATCTGTCCAGGTGGGACATTGGGTCTCTGGGCCACCATCCCTTGCTGCTGAGCTCTCATCATACCCATCATCGCCTGTTGTTTCTGCTGCTGGGCCATGAGGGCTTGCTGCTGTGAATTAAAACCTATTGGAACAGACTGTGGCTGGCCAGGACGATTCTGACTCATGATCTGTTGCTGCATGGTGGGATCTGGTGCCTGCTGTGTGGTATTTTGAGTAGTTTGCTGTTGTTTAGCTAATAAATCAACTGAATTCACTTCTTCTTTAATAGTCATCAAGCTCGGTTTGTCAGCATTAAGGGAACCCTGTCTCTGTGGAAGTTGATGTTGCTGCTGCAGAGGGGCACCAGCATGTTGGTTTCCAGTCAAACCTGTTTGTTGTTCATGAACAGACTGAGGATTTGAATTGTGATGCTGGGTTATATAAACCTGATTTTGATGTTGCTGCTGCTGTAATTGCTGTCGTTCCAGGTCAGATTGATGATCATTTACAGAGCCTTGTTGGGAAATCTGACTGGGAGTGGAAGGTCCACTGTGCTGTGGTGGAGTCCTTAAACCAGGGCTTAGAATCCCTCCCTCTTTGAATCCTGTGTTTAGGCTGTCAGTAGATGCTTGTGGTTGGGGTGTATTACTTCCTGCTGAGGGGGAGGAACCCATCTGTGGGGTAGAGGGCTGGGAATGCCCTCCTTGATCCTGGCTAGACTGACTGATCTGTGTCATTTGCTGCTGAGATACAAGCATACGTTGAGCAAGAATGTTCTGCTGTTGTAGAGTTAACTGAGCCTGGGGTCCCCTGAGTCCTGGGTGACCTGGAGATCCAATAACACCTTTTGGACCCATGATCAACTGAGGTCTCTGTTGCTGTAACGATGGATTCCCCATCAATCCTGTCTGAGCCGCCATCATGGCTTGAGAATGATTAAAAGGCTGGCCAGCTGTAAGATTTTGCTGTGATGGAACCACAGTCTGGCCTCCAACCATACCTTGTGGCACCTGCACCATGCTCTGCTGATTAGCAGTCATTCCTTGCTGAGTGCTTGCTTGCTGTTGGGCCATAAGCTGATTCCCCATCATCCCAGCCTGTGGCTGAGCTATTAAACTGGATTGTTGATTTGGGTGTGGCATCTGTTGTTGGCCCATCATCGCCTGCTGCTGTTGCTGCAGCTTTGCCATATGCACTCTGTGCTGAAGTTGTCTTTCATGAAGAAGCCTTGGGTCTGCCCCTTGCATTCCAGGCCCCTGGGGGAAAAATCCAGCTGGAGGCCCTGGTGGACCAGGTGCCCTTGCACCGCTGGCCCCAAGAGCTGAAGGAGGCTGCACATGTGGTCCTCCTATAAAGGGCTGTCCTTGGGGCATTCTTAGAGGCATTCCCACTTGGGGCATCATGCCAGGGTGCTGGCCCATTCCTGGTGCTCCCTGCTGGCCAATCATCATCTGCCCTGGCATTTTGGGAAACACGTGAGAGGGGGCCCCCTGTGCAGAATGACCTGGGGTAAGAATCCCTGAGCTTTGTTGATGTTGCTGCTGTTTGCTTTTGTACTCTGCAATAAGGTTGGTGTGCTCCTTCTGTTGCTTGCGCACCTAAAACAAGAATATTTATGAACATAGGAATTCATATGCTGTTGCTGTACAAATCAACGGTTTTGAAGAAGCCCATAAAACTCAACAAACCTGGTCAAGCTGTTTCTGAATTTTGCTTTGCTCCTCAGTAACCAACTTCAGTTTCTCTGCATCTGCCTCAGCAAACTCCCTGCCAGCTTTTTTTGCAGTGCGCTGCTTAGCACACAGTGCTTTGCGTGATTTTCGGTGAACTCCAATCTGTTCTTCTAAAAATTTCAACTGCATTTGAAGTAACTGCTGGGTATGAAGAAGCCATTCTTCATATTGATGCTGTTCTGCATCATCTGCGAAATAGAAGAAGTGGTCATCATACTTGAGAAATAGTGAATGAGGTAATATAACATTTAAAAATAACTAAACATTTCAAAGGAGTATTATTGGTAAAACATACTGATGACTCCCTGCACAAATTGAGGAGGGTTGGGTCTTGACTGGGTAGGATCAGGTGTTTCTCCTTCCTAAACACAAGAGTGTATTATTTATGGACTTCATGTATAATCAAAAAAGGCGTTCAATACAGAACAACTGGACTTTATTTGTAGCAACAAGACGTTTCATGACTTCATGTATAAAAAAATCATTTCTTAAAATAAATTAAAAAAATAAGTCACTCACTTCCAAAGGACGACAACATACCTTCAGTGGTCCAGGTGCAATTTGAGCAGGATCTGTGCCAGGGGCAGAGGCCAGCCGTTGAGCAAGCAAAGAAACTTGTTGCCTTAAAAGAAACAAAGAGCAGAGGAAAAGGTCAACACATGCTGTGTAAACAATTTTCTATTAACCGAGCAAAAAGTTACAATTTATTTACTGCCACGTAATGAATTTTTATGACTCACTAATGGAGAGTGAACTTACCACTACTGGTTTCCATTCACCTGACTTTTATTTAATCCAACAAAAAAAAGCCAAAACCTGAAGAATATCCTGGCTAAACATGACACTCTTGGCTAGAAGCTGTTTTGGCCAAGTCAAAAAGTTACTATATACGGTATTTAGAATGCATGATACAAAAAAATATCAGTTTTGTTCATTTTTACTGGTGTGCATTAACTCAGCCACATGTGTCTGTCACACTTTCTAACCCCTGATAACTTATGTGAACTTAACTTGTAAAAAAGTGAGGGCCCCATTTGAATGAACACTTTTTACCAGAAGTTAGCCATAAACCAAAAGGCTTAACCTAAGAGTTTTATTTTAAGCACTGATGAGCATAAGCTCTTAAAGTAAAAGCATTAACAGTGATGGTGTTCAGGTTTTATGCTTAACTGAAGTACCTGTTGATGCCAGATGGAACAACCATTGGATCCTGTGCCAACACCCTTTTAATGCCCTTTAAAGCGACCATCTTTGCCTTGGCAATGGGATCCATAATGTCGTCAGCAGCAAATTTGTCCAAATCTGTTACAAGAAAATAACATTGCTGATTAAGAAAAGCAGAACATAAACCAAAAAGCACAATACTGTACACTGAAATTAACCAGTCATTATGTTTACCTTTATCTGGAAAGAAGCTGTTGGCCATCAGTGACTGTTTAATAACTGGCTGCGGTGGATGACCAAGACCTGTGTGCATTCCTGGCTGTCCTGCTCTCATCACAACCTGCTGCTGGGGCATAGTCATGTGAGCCTGAGGTACCATTCCTGCTCCCATAAGCCTTTGCTGCTGCAGCATGTGGGGAGCACGGGGTACCATTCCTGACTGAGCAATCACTCCTGGGGCTGTTGAACGATGCTGATGGTGCAGCATTAGCTGCCCGGGTGCTTGTAGATTTGGATGTTGGCTTGAGAGAGCAGGGAAATGTGGAGGAACGGCTCCCTGTTGAAGCGAACTCATCTGTTGTTGTTTCTGTAGTTCTTTCTTTTCATGTTCAAGAAGATCTTGTATGAGAAGTGGCAATTCACCGTCTAAAGAGCTCTCTACCTTTGCCAAATCTACTGCAGGGGAGTGTTGGCCCCCAACATCAGGCAGTCCCAGTGGATCATCACTAATATCTCCATGTGGGGCACCTGAAGGATAACGATCATCTTGGCCTGGCAAGGGGTATGGAAGTCCTCCTAATCGAACAGAACTGAGGGAGGCTGTCTGGTTTTCAGTTTGTGCTGTCTTGGCTGTTGGTGTTCCAAGAAGCATTGACACAGCCTCTCCCATTTCATTTTTAACCACAGTTTGTTCTGACTGCAACTGAGTGGTTTGACCTTTGCCTTCAGCTTTAACTTTGGAAGCTTCAGCAGCTTTTGAAGTGGGTGAAAGCTGGGCAGCAGATTCTCTTGCAGCAGTTGGAACTGCTGCTAAAGACTTCTGTCTTGGCTCATCTTTGGCTTTTCCTTCCATTTTAACATGGGCAGATCCAGAAAGAGATGAAGGTGCTTCACTTTCTGCTTCTACTCGCCGCAGCTGGTCTGAAAATACATCCTTAGGGTCACCTTGGTCCAGTTCAGGGTCAGTGTAAGCAAGCAGGTCAAACTCATCACTGTTAAGCAAGTCGTCTAGATGTGGATCATTAGTTTCAAGGTTCCCCAGGTTGCCCAAGTCATCATCACCTTTGTCAGGATCTAAGTCGAGGGCCAGGTCATCCTCATCCTCAACACCTCCATCTCCTGGAGCATTGCCTAGCCCTTCAAGGTCATGCTCTGGCAGTTCCACACGTCTCCCCGCAGTTGCAGCCTGAGGTCCTGCCATTAATCCCGGCTGTGCAAGTCGATGCTGGTCAGTATTATGAGTGCTTGAA
>JBBPBX010028204.1:3842-36735 GCA_038048925.1 Garcialebias charrua
TTGTTGTTAATGATGTTGGATAGTTGTTGTTTAGTTAATAATAATAATAATGAATTCAATTTATAACGCACTTTTCATTACTGAAAATCTCAAAGTGCTACACACATTGGCCCTCATTCACGAAAATGTTCGTATTTTTATCCTAAATTTCTCCTACTTTTGTTCATACGAACGCTTCGTACGAACATACCACGTCAGATTCAACAAAGTCTTCTATCCACAGGAAACGTGTGTAAATGGGTTGCGTAAATATGATGAATCCCACCTGAAAAAGTCTAAACATACATACAGACATAGACAGACATATACGTACAGACAGACATACATACATATAGACATACATATATATATACATATAGACGGACATACATATAGACATGCATACATATATACATATAGACGGACATACATATAGACATGCATACATATATACATATAGACGGACATACATATAGACATGCATACATATATACATATAGAATTTACAATAAAAACTGTGGTTCATGTGCTCAAAATAAGTCCAGTCTATAGTCAGAGTCAGTCGTGTTTTAAAAATATAGAACCACCACATTTCAAAATCAACCTTTCAAATCAACCTTTTGAATAGATCCAAAACTCCAGGGCGTCCCCCATCTTTTTTTCTCTTTGGATCTGTTAAAAATAAATACCTGTTAATTAAACGACATATACCAAAGAAATGTGGTTTGTAGGTTTATCTGATTCATCCTACAGTACAACGTGCTTCTTAAATTATCCTTTAAATGGCTATGCTTTCGAATATAAAAATCTAAAAAGTTATTTTTTGTATAACTGATGAACTAATCAATGAATGAATGAGCTGTTTCCCTTTATGAGCCATCATCAATATTATTAGTGATATCTAAAAAAGCTAAGTCTGGTCCTCTGGACATTCAAAAAAACAAAAAAACAAAACAAAGCAAAAAATTGTAGAAACGTTTCGTCTTTCGTCCGAAAGACTTCCTCAGTCTGAGGTGCTGGGTTCAGCTCAGTCTTATAAATAGCACCCTCTCACAGTGTTACACAACCAGTTGGCTGATGACAGCCTGAAACCAGCTGCTCACATGATCAAGGAGGACCATCAGCCTAACAATGGATCGTTAGCACCCTGAGCAAACAACCATCAGGGTGCTAACGATCCATTGTTAGGCTGATGGTCCTCCTTGATCATGTGAGCAGCTGGTTTCAGGCTGTCATCAGCCAACTGGTTGTGTAACACTGTGAGAGGGTGCTATTTATAAGACTGAGCTGAACCCAGCACCTCAGACTGAGGAAGTCTTTCGGACGAAAGACGAAACGTTTCTACAATTTTTTGCTTTGTTTTGTTTTTTTGTTTTTTGAATGTCCAGAGGACCAGACTTAGCTTTTTTAGATTTTTCTACCTGGATTATTGAGCATGCATCAGGGTATTATTAGTGATACATTCTTAATAATATGTTTTCGTTTCTGTTTTGTTTTTCCTCTCGTTTCACTGTCTGCTTGGCTTGTTTCTATCGTACAGAACCTTGGTTGGCCCGCGTCAGCCTAAGTGCTCTATAAATAAAGTGGTATGGTATAAATAATCTAAGATTTAAAGCATAAAGCTATAAAAATTGTTCTAAAAATCTCTTAATCAATTCCTTTGTGGAAAACCAGACCAACCAAAATGCACTCCCGTCAAGGATAATCCTTCCTTCAGCTCCACAAAACTTTTGCATGAATGTTTGTGGAGACACAAATTTAATCTGCAAAAGAAAATATAAACATTAACTTTTGTTTCAGGGTTATGAGCTGGGATCAGTATCTCTGTTTCATCACGGAGTTACAGGAAACGGAAAAATAAGTCGTCAGACCCACATAGTACAATATAAACTACAAATTCTGTGGCCTTGCTTGTCTAGCAAGCCATATCATGAGAATGTGTTTCATTAAATAAAATTAATCATAGCAGACTGCAGTTTTGAAACACGATACCAGGATCATTGACAGATCTTCACAGATCCATACGGGGGGCATGACCTTCAGCTGGACAGTTGGCGTGGTTGACTTCAAGACCTGTTCTCTTTGTCTTTCTGGAGAACCTGTTCAGCTCCCTCTTGTCACAGCATCCAGTGAGATCTTTGTTTCTGGGCGAGATCTTTGCTCCTGGGTGAGATCTTTGTTCATCATCGATCCATCACACCCGGACCGCATATACTGGTCATTTGTGTTTGATGACCGTGTTCTGACAGTTCTTTGTGAAAGTCTTTGTGGTGTCTTTTGTTCAGAGAAAAGTCCAGTGCACAGCCCTCGTTCAGTGCCATAGTTCTTTAAGCCCCTCGAATGTTTATTTTGAGCAGGGCAGCCTGGGAGTCCAGCCTTGGTGTTCTCGGTGAAGTCAGTGAGCCAGCTTCTGGACATGCCCTTAATATCAAATCTGATCCAATCCAATCAATAACCACAGTAGTTTGTGATTCAAAAATTCAGACGCTGCATGTGTTCTTTGACATGACCCTATCGTAATATATGTACTACTAACCATGTGTTTCTGCAAAGTGTCGTGAGGTCTTTCAGACTTACGGTTTCCGCTCCACAAACACCGTGATGCCGCTTCTAAGAAAAAAATGAGAAAAATAGAAAAATGTAAAAATCCTTAACAAACCAGGTTCAAAGTAATCATGTTATTTCTATAAGCAATTACCTTGAATAGAGCCACCTCTGCAAGTCTGGTTTGCACAATGGAATTTTAAAATGTTCATTTACATAAAAGTGAATTTTTAACAGATAATAATAATAATAATAATAATGAATTCAATTTATAACGCACTTTTCATTAATGAAAATCTCAAAGTGCTACAAGGTGCAACAGAAATTAAATGTCAATAAAACAAGTAATAAAACAAGTAAAATCAATAACAGTATCAACTAAGATCAAAAGTAGAATCATGAGGAGGCAGAGTATGCTCGGTTGAAAAGAAAGGTCTTCAAGCCGCTCTTAAAGTCAACCACAGACTGTGGGACCCTCAGACAGTCAGGAAGAGAGTTCCACAGGCGGGGGGCAGCCACACTGAAAGCCCGGTCTCCCATGGTCCTTAATTTGGTTCTCGGAATGTGAAGGAGATTACTGTTCTGTGACCGCAGCGACCGGGTGGATGAGTGTGGAATAAGAATATCCTTCAGATAATCTGGTGAAGCTCCATGTAAGCATTGATGTGTAATGAGAGCAGTTTTGTACTGAATTCTGTAGGCGACAGGAAGCCAATGAAGGTTATGAAGAATGGGCGTAATATGTTCAAATTTACGAACTCGCAACAAGATCCTTGCTGCACTGTTTTGAATATATTGAAGTTTCTGAAGGTTTTTGCCAGGGATTCCAATAAACAGGGAGTTGCAGTAGTCGAGCCTGGAGGAGACAAAAGCATGGACGAGCTTCTCAGCATCGGAAAAAGTTAGGGATGGGCGAAGTCTGGAGATGTTTCGAAGATGGAAGAAGCAAGTTTTAAACAGATGCTTAATGTGATTTTCAAATGTAAGATTGGAGTCCATTTTTATTCCAAGATTAGTAACAGAGGTGGAGAGGGGGATGTCTTGTCCAGAAAAGGAAAGTGTTGTTATAGTAGATGTCTGTACCTGGTGAGGGGTGCCAATCAGTATGGCCTCGGTCTTGGAGCAATGGGTTTGCTACTAAAGTTAATTAAATGTAACAGAGCAACAGAGGCATCCTTTTAATCTGATCTGCATAATAGATCTAAAATCATTAATTTACGTATGAGTAAAATTGTCAATTTAACCTGAAACTAGAAATTTTACCACTTTTCAGTGGTTTACCTATCAAAAGTTAAAGCATGGGCTGGGTGATTTTGCCTAGATCCAAATTATGTCCTAAATAGAAAAGTATTGATTAAAATAAAAAAAATGTGTATTCAGTCAAGGCGTGTCTGTGAGTGGTACTTCCCGTTTTAATATTCCATATTATTATTACTGTATACACAGCCCCAATCTGTTTGAATAAAAACAACCCTTCTTACTGCTGTCAAAGATTATGCATTGTATGGTCAAATGATATGTTATTCTAATTCCCGTTCAAATATACCAGACCTCTTTTTGCCTCTAATGGTCATAATTTATGCGAAAACAACACCAAAATTAGGTTTTAACAGTGAAATGTGTCTTTCACTCCTGGCGAGTTGGCTGGATTCTTGTGCGTATTTAACCTACTTGCTGAAAAGTTACTTCTAATAAAGCATTTTTATTATTAATCATTTCAGTCACATTATATAACTCTTAAAAGGAAACAGCTCTTATAATCTACTTAACTGTGAAATAGCTTTTTAAAATCGATAAAACATTTTTAATGTATGCAAAAATCGTTTTAAAATGATGAATTTAAACTGAGCGTTTCAACTTACAATCTAGTCAAGTTTCTATTTGACAAGAATACTTTTTTATTCTTTATAAGTGTCAAAGTTTTATCAATTTAGTTAAACTTTTAAAAGACAGAATTTACTGGCAAGTCTAAAAATAAATTTCTGCTAAATTTTTCTAAGACTTGTTATCCTAAAATGCCTAAACTTAATTTTGATCTGATTATGGTTGTTAATTTAAATTAACAAGCTTATCATAAAAGTTTAAATAGTCAATAATTGTAATTCAATGTAGTATACCGGTAATACTTTCTCTACTTCCCATTTGTTTTGCATTAAATCCAAATATATTTCGTGTTTTATCAACATCCTATGCGACTGCTATAAAAACATCCAGTTCCTCTCAACTTCACCTCGCCTTCCTCATCTTCCCTCTGACACTTCCACAAACCCTCTGTGGCCCCCTCTCTTTTTGGGGCCTGAACTTCCTTGTGCATCTTCTGTCTCGACTTCCTGTTTGCTCTCTCCTGCATCAACTTCCTCTTTACTTTCTTGATCACCTCATCTCTCTTAGCATGGTCAGCTGTTTAATTCTAAGTTTATTTTTCAATTCGTGCGCATCCTTTATGATTGTCTGTTGTTGTCGTTATCAAGTTTATTTTTCAATTCGTGCGCATCCTTTATGATTGTCTGTTGTTGTCGTTATCAATTGTTCTCATCACACTTCGTTTAAAATTCAGGTCTCTCCTGAGTCCCAGAGGCTCAATTGGTTTAATTTTGTATAAACATGCAAAATGAACTGATTGAGAATGAGCGGATGCAAAATGCATGTTTTTATTTTTTTTAGAGTAGACATGTTCTTCAAAATGTTTAGCATAATTTTGTTATTTATATGTAATACCATAATAAATGTATGTTCATACTGTTTAAAAAACGGTCTTAGTTTTACACAATGGGGTGGGTTGCCAGTTGGGCCCGTTTTGGGCTTCTTTTGTTTGCAGATCAGATAGATTGGTCCTTTTTGGGGGGGGGGGGTTGTTAGTTTCTGCTCTGAAACTAACATTTTATAATGAAGTATAAAACAGCTGAAACTGTTTGTTTTGTCACTTAGCAAAATAACTCATGATCCACTAAACGATTTTTTGTAAACCTTCAAAAGTAATGAACGGTTGGACATCTACATTTAATTAACTTTAGTAGCAAACCCAATGAACCAAGCTTGCCTTTGCCAAATTATCTGGGGGAGGCGCAGGCACAGCTGCATCCCAAGGTTGAGCTGAAAAATAAAATAAAAACTTATCAGATGCTTCGCTCCTCTCGACTCATTCTGCCATATTTTTTCTATTGACTAAAGGTCTATCTTTCTCTCTATTTTGCCTTTAGACGGACAACCTTTTGTGCAAAGTATTTCTTAATACATGTGAGCAAATAATATCAAACTGGAAAACCTTTTAGATGCAGTTACACCTCCAAAATAGCAACTTCTCAGACACAAAAAACAAGGTACTGTACCTGCACATTCACTCTCAGAGAACAGAAAACACAGAAAACAGGCTGCAGGCTCAGCTCGGGTGGGGGGGGTTTGAGAAAGGCCCACAGATAAGGAGCCAGCTGCCTACACACACACAAGAAAATGGGAGGAAGAAAAAGCAGAGGTGCAGGGCTCCAGAAACAAACATACACATAAAAAAGGACTAAACAAATACAGTACATAATGACGCGTCAAATATAAAAATAAACGTTCTTGTCTTAATTTCTCTTCTCGCCTGGCCGGACACACTAAACGTCCAATTTAAAGGTCTGGCAGCCAGCCTCACATTTCTGGTCTTGGCGTATTTTTGGCTGCCCTCGCTTATAAATCACAGAAATCTTGGTTCTGCCAACTAGCGTGTGCGCAAAATTCGCCTAGTTATCGAAAAGCAGACACCTCATTCATAATTTCAAGTCATCGGCTCAGGGTGAACTAGTTCCTGTTACTGTAATCAAATTGTCTTAAAAACAACATATCAACAAACACATATCAACACTCACATTTCTTGCTGACCTGTGTGGATGTCTGGAAATCTCCGCCAACCCGACCCTGACCGCACCATGGACAGAGGAAGCTGGCCAGAGACAAACCCAATCACTGGACTTTCTGTCATATTTACCGTGCCTCGCAGCTGCGCTCCGTTCAGAGGTCATCAGGAGCAGGTATTGGGAGAATGGGTTTTCGGCACCAAAATGATGGGGATTTTAAACCCCTGTTACCTTAATAAAAACCACACAAAGATAAACAAGAGAACAGTGTTAAATCAGACAAACAACTTTGCAAAGGGGAAGGGCTTTTAATGTCCTTTGAAACTTAGTTTGGTCTCAAATACATTGTCCTGCACAATTCCAAATTGTACTGGACATGACAAGCTATTTAAACAAGAAGCAGGTGGAGTTTGACAAGCTCTGACGTCTTACAGATAAAACAAACAAGTCATGGTTCTGATCAAACAAGAACATCTAGTCCAAACATTTGTCAAGGCTAGAAGACTGTCTTTTCTGTATCAGAGAAAAAGCAAACAACATGTTTGTACTATCAAATATAAGTGTTTAAAGGGAACAGAGAATATTTGATATAAGTGAGCTGGGTTATAATTATTGGGTCAGAGTAATTAGTTTTAGATGATAAATATTGAACATCTCCATCACCTGCTGCCAAAGTTTGACTCTTGGCTTTTCTGTGGAGACTTCAACGCACACACCTGCTGCCCAAGTAATCAGCTTGGATGTGAGTTTCAGGACCTCCTGGACTCTTTTAACCTGTCACAGTCGGTCTCGGGGGCCACACACAGTGAGGGTCATACACTGGATTTAATTATCTCCCACGGCCTTCAAATACCTGCTGTGGAGATCCTGGACACCTGTATTTCAGACCATTTTCCCATATTATTTGAATTTTTCACCTCTCCTGCACCGAAGGCTATTCTCCCAGCACGTCTCTGCCGCTCCATCACCCCATCCACCCCAAGTCAGTTCACTGATGCCTTTAAGAGCACTGAATTTTGCTCTGCTGTCAGCCTGGACCCATCTCTACATCCTGAGGACTTCATCACCTCCTTCCATCACACCTGCACAACGATCTTGGACTCCATCGCTCCTCTCAAACAGGCATCTTCAAAAAACAGACCATCACCATGGCTCAACGAAACGACGCGAGCTCTTCGACAACGTTGCAGAAAAGCAGAGCGAAAATGGAAGCGCGACCGGCTTCATGTATCTCAGGGAATACTGAGAGACTGTCTCTGTGATTATCAAAATGCTGTGAAGCAGGCCAAATCACAGTACCTCTCCAATTTAATCTCCACCAGCTCCAACCGGCCGAGGACGCTTTTCAGCACACTCCAGTCTGTTATCAATCCATCTGTCAATGTTCTGAAAACTGCCACACAGTCTACCTGTGACGACTTTCAGAGCTATTTTGTCAACAAAATAGACTCTATCAGGCAGAACATTGTCAGTCCATCCAACACCATCCAGTCATGTGCATCTGCAATACAATAACCACAGCTGTTTTTGACCAATTTGACCTGGTCTCACTGCCTAACCTCACCAAGGTGGTTCAGCAGATGAAACCAACTAACTGTTCTCTGGACATCATTCCCTCTAAAATGTTCAAACAGTCCTTTGATGTAATTGGTCCTTGTGTTTTGTCATTTATTAACAGCTGTCTATCTTCAGGTTTTGTGCCATCTGCTTTCAAACATGCTGTGGTCAGGCCTCTTCTCAAAAAACCAGGCCTAGATCCTACAGCTCTCTCTAATTTCAGACCAGTTTCACATCTGTCATTTCTATCAAAGGTCCTAGAAAAGATTGTTTTTATTCAACTTCAATCTTTTCTAGAACTCAACAACCTGTTTGAAAAATTTCAGTCAGGTTTTCGAGCTCGTCACAGCACTGAATCTGCACTGCTCAAAGTACAGAATGACATTCTTCTGTCCCTGGATGCAAAAAACCCTGCACTGCTGGTGATGTTAGACCTCTCAGCAGCTTTTGACACCGTCGACCATCAGGTACTAATCAACCGCTTGTCTCAGCAGGTTGGCCTCCAGGGAGCTGTGCTTGAGTGGTTCAAATCTTACCTGTCTGGGAGAACTTTTTCTGTCATGATAGGCGATCTGTCCTCCTCTTCATCAACCCCTCTGACCTCTGGCGTACCACAGGGATCTATTCTAGGGCCAGTCCTCTTCTCTCTTTACATGCTGCCATTAGGATCAATCATTGCACGTCATAACCTGTCTTTTCACATGTATGCAGACGATTTACAAATCTATCTGCCAGTCACTCCCAACCCCTCACTCAGTTCAAACACTCTTGTCAACTGCTTAAATGACATTAAGCACTGGCTCTCTCAAAACTTCCTCCACCTAAACACAGATAAAACTGAATGCATTTTATTTGGTGCACCTGATGACACCAGCAACATCCTTCCCAGTCCCAGTTTTGGTTTTCCCCTCCCCCACTTCAACCCGGTGGTCAGAAATCTTGGAGTGCAGCTTGACTCCAACTTAAAGCTTGATAAACAGATCAGTTCTGTTGTCAAGACCAGCTTTTTCCAGCTCCGTCTGCTCTCCAAAGTCAAGTCATTTCTCAGCCGTGGTGATCTGGAGAAGGCCATCCATGCCTTTGTGACCTCCAGACTTGATTATTGTAATGCTTTGTATGTTGGTATTAATCAATCCTCCATCTCCCGTTTACAGCTTGTACAGAACTCTGCCGCGCGCTTTTTGACCAACACACGAAAATATGAACACATCACTCCTGTCCTGTCCTCTCTACACTGGCTCCCGGTTCAGTTCAGGATACAGTTCAAGCTGCTCCTGTTTGTTTTCAAAGCTCTGAATGGACTTGCTCCTCTGTACATCTCAGAACTTTTGAAAGCCCATCAGCCCGGCAGAGCTTTACGCTCTGCCAGTCAACACCTGCTGGAGGTGCCTCGCTCAAGGTACAAACAATGGGGAGACCGGTCATTTTCTGTTGCCGGCCCAAAAGCCTGGAACAGCCTCCCCCTTGAGCTGCGTGCCACCTCTGATCTGACTCTGTTCAAAACCAGACTGAAGACCCACTTGTTCAAAAAAGCTTTCAGTGTGTAACTTTTATTACTTTTGGTATTTTAATATGTAGCATTTTTTATTTCCATTGCCTTTTTATTTCCACTTGTTCAAAAAAGCTTTCAGTGTGTAACTTTTATTACTTTTGGTATTTTAGTATGTAGCATTTTTTATTTCCATTGCCTTCTTTTATTGCTGTTGTTTCTTATTCTATTTTCATTGATTTATTGTTCCAGTTTATTCATCTTTTTATCCTGTTAAGCACCTTGGTCAATGCAAGGCATTGTAGGAAGGTGCTATACAAATAAAGTTTATTATTATATTATTATTATTATTATTGCAATTAATTAGAAATAAACAAAACAAACAAAACAAACGTGAAAAATACAGCCAGTAGACTGGGCTTTAACTGCTGCTCTCACTTCCGGCGGAAGTCGTTCCCATAATTCGCGCAAGGCATCATGGGGGCTAGGAATAAGGTGGTTTTGTAGGAGGCGGTGAAGAGACGACACAGGAGACGGGATGCAGATCTTCACTTTAATCAACTCCATACTCAACTGGCGGGAAACCACCCAACACCGCCTTATATACCAACCCTCTCACCATACAACATCCGGTCCTCTGGACCTTTCACAATAAAAGCATCCTGTAACACATTCGGTCCACTGGGTGTGAGTAGAGCCCCCTAGTGGTCCACCACACACGCCCCCCCAGAACACCCAGTAAGGTCCATCACTAGTCCAGCATTTTAGGTTTGATTAAACGACCAGAACGGCTGAACCTGGGCCCTGCAGAATCAGTCTGATGAAGCGGAGAGCGACAAGGAGGGCTTGCAGAAGATTCGGGCTCCAATGGTCGTTGAGAGTCTCTGGAAGGAGGACCGCAGTCCGTTAGCAATGTGGATGGAGGTCTGCCCCTGCGAGGAGCCTGGGCCGTAACAACCTGATCATCTGACATAACATGAGCTGGTTTAAGCCTATCGATACAGACAGTCTCAGTACGACCCCCTAAATCTAAAAGGAAGTGTTTTGGACCTGGTTGAAGAACCCGAAATGGGCCATCATACAAAGGCTGTAGTGGTGTCCTGTGTGCATTGTGTTTGACAAAAACAAATTTAGAGGACTCCAGACTCTTAGGGACAAACGACTGCGGTAAACAATGGTGTACCGGGCCAGGGACACGAAAAGGGGCCTCCTGAGATGAAAAATGGAGCAACGGTGGAGCGAACTGTGGTGAGGGTACCTCAGGTAAAAACTCACCGGGGACGCGCACAGGCTGACCGTAAACCAGTTCAGCCGGGGAAGAGCTCAGGTCCTCTTTGGTTGCGGTACGCAAACCTAACAAAACCCAGGGAAGACGGTCAATCCAGTTGTCACCGGTCAATGCAGCGCGAAGTGCAGCTTTCAATGACCTGTGAAACCGTTCACACAAACCATTAGCTTGGGGGTTGTAAGCGGTGGTCCTGTGAACGTTAGTCCCCAGACCCTTGGCCATGGTAGACCAAAGCTCAGAAACAAACTGCGGGCCCCTGTCCGATGTAATGTCTGAAGGGGGGCCAAAACGCGCCACCCAGGTAGACAAAAATGCCCGGGCCACCACTGCAGATGTTGTGGATGTCAGAGGAACCACCTCAGGCCACCTGGTGGTCCGGTCTATTATAGTCAGCAGATGAGTAAAACCCTGTGATGGAGGCAGAGGGCCCACCAGGTCTACGTGCACATGATCAAACCGCCGACCTGGGATGGAGAAGGGTTCCAAAGGTGCTTTGGTGTGCCTGTTAACCTTAGCACGCTGGCATGGGACGCACGCTGCTGCCCACTCCTTAACTGCTTTACGCAGACCGGGCCAGACAAACTTTGAACTGACTAGTTTCACAGAGGCTCTAACACCTGGATGAGAAAGGGAATGTAAGGAGTCAAAAACGCGGCGTCGCCATGAAACTGGAACCAGAGGGCGGGGCCTTTCAGTAGAAACATCACAGAGCAGGAGAGGACCGCCGTCATTCACCTGCCTTTCCTCCAACTGCCGTTCCTCCAACTCGAGGCCTGTGGGCCCGGACTGGAGCTCGAGCATTTCTGCATCGGTACGTTGGTCCGCAGCCATAGCAGAAAAATCGATGCCAACGTATACGGGAGAGATCAGCACCCGGGAGAGACAGTCGGCCACCACGTTGGATTTTCCAGCCACATGCTGAATGTCTGTAGTAAATTCAGACACCGCTGCGAGGTGGCGTTGCTGGCGAGCAGACCAGGGGTCAGAAATTTTTGACATCGCAAACACCAAGGGTTTGTGGTCAACATATGCAGTGAACCGGCGGCCCTCCAGGAAAAACCTGAAATGGCGTGTGGCCAGGTAAAGCGCCAGCAACTCTCTGTCAAAAACACTGTATTTCAGCTCATTGTCCCGCAGCGTACGGCTGAAAAATGCAAGCGGCTGCCAAACCCCGGAAACCTGCTGTTCTAACACAGCCCCCACCGCAACATCAGATGCGTCGGTTGTTAAAGCTATTTGCGCCGCTGGGGATGGATGGGCCAAAAGGGCAGCAGTGGCCAGTGCAGCTTTAGCATCACCAAATGCCTGTAGGCGTTCTGGTGTCCAGTCAACACTGTCGTTGGGCTTTTTCTTTTTCAGCGCTCCATAGAGCGGACGCAGCAGTTGTGCTGCCCTGGGGAGGAAACGGTTATAGAAATTAACCATTCCCAAAAATTCTTGTAGCGCTTTAACAGACTGGGGCTGTGGGAAATCGGACACCGCCTGCACTTTGTTTGGTAATGGGACAGCACCACTTGCAGAAATGCGGTGGCCCAAAAAGTCAATGACTGGCAGCCCAAACTGGCATTTCGCTGTATTTACAATCAGGCCATGTGCTGCTAGGCGCTGAAAAACCTCACGGAGGTGGGACATGTGCTGTTCAGCCGAGCTGCTAGCCACCAGGACGTCGTCCAGGTACACAAATACGAAGGACAATCCCCTTAGGACTGAATCCATCAACCGCTGAAATGTTTGTGCTGCACCTTTAAGACCAAAAGGCATGCGCAAAAACTCAAACAGGCCGAAAGGCGTGATAACAGCGGTCTTAGGGACATCCTCCACATGCACAGGAACCTGGTGGTACCCCCGTACTAAATCTACTTTAGAAAAAATGGAGGTCCCAGCCAGGTGCACTGAAAAATCCTGGATGTGGGGGATGGGATAACGATCGTTCTCTGTGATGTTATTAAGGCGGCGGAAATCCCCACATGGACGCCATTTGCCGTCTGCTTTGGGCACCATGTGCAGGGGGGAGGCCCACGGACTGTTTGAGCGCTGCACGATGCCTAAACGCTCCATGTTAGCAAACTCTTCCTGTGCTATTGCTAGCTTAGTAGCATCGAGGCGGCGTGCACGTGCGAACACCGGGGGGCCCGTTGTGGGAATATAATGTTCGACCCCATGTTTTGTGTTTGTGTTTGCAAAATCAGGAACAGTCAGCGAGGGGAATTCAGACAATAAACGCTGAAACACATTACCCGAAGCTAAAAAGTTAGCATGCATTAAAGGCCCAGCTCCTCGCGTCGCACAAGGCAGTGACAAAAAAGACACAGCGTCGATCAAACGTCTGTTAGCCAAATCAACAAGGAGCCCGTGAGCACAAAGAAAATCAGCCCCTAAAATAGGAACTGAGCTAGCAGCTACCACAAAGTTCCACTGGAAGTCCCATTCATGGAAACAGACAGTCACCAACCTTTCGCCAAACGTCTTGATGGGAGAGCCATTAGCCGCTGTTACGTCCACCAGGCTCATTTGGTGGGGTAACATTAAAGGAGACCACACAAGGATTTTGTGATTAAATAAAAAAGGTATTTATTAAATTATGCTAGAACTAAGAAACCTAGAAAAATGAATACCTGCTAGATAAATGAATAAATGAATGCCTAAAATGAGAAACCCAAAATGATTATTGTAGACAAAACTCACCAACACCAACCATAAGGTACAAACCAAACCAAAATGGTGTTCTGAGGAGGAGGAAGGGGGAAAAGCCTCTTTCCTGCTGCATGCATGGCAGCTTAAATAATAGGGAGTGCACCAATCAGGGCAACACAAAACACCTGCAGAAGGCCTGCAGAACCAAAAACCACTGCAGCCGTAACACCTCCCCCCTTAAACAGAGGGTCCAACCAGGAGCTCTGCAACCACTCTTCTGCTAGTCTGGTCCATCAATGGCACGAGACAACGCATCCGCCAGCACATTCTCGGTGCCTTTAATGTGCCGAATTTCCAGGTTGTAAGGTTGTAGGAACAAGGCCCATCGCACCAAACGCTGATTTGGACTCTGTAAGGAGTGCAAAAAGGTCAAAGGGTTATGATCCGAATACACCACAACAGGAAATGAACCCCCGCTCACATAAACATCAAAGTGCTGCAATGCCCAGATTAGAGCCAGTGCTTCTTTCTCAATGGTAGAGTAGTTGAGTTGATGTTGATTGAACTTTTTAGAAAAGAAACACACTGGATGGTCGACCCCTTCTTCATCGGTCTGCAGCAAGATGGCTCCTGCACCCACTTGACTTGCATCAACCTGTAATTGGAAGGGTCGATCTAATCTTGGAGCAGACAAAACGGGTGCAGTACTTAAGAGGAGCTTGACATTTTGAAATGCCATCTGACTGGCCGAAGACCACCTAAACTGGACTTTAGCCTTTAATAAGTCAGTTAATGGAGCCACCACAGTGGAGAAATTCTCACAAAAGTTTCTGTAGTAACCCACCATCCCCAAAAACCTCATCAACTCCTTTTTTGAGGTAGGAGGTGGGAAATTATCAATGGCTTGGACTTTAGCTCTTATTGGTTTCACTTGTCCTTGCCCGACAACTTTTCCTAGATAAGTCACTGTAGCTTTTGCAAACTCACATTTTGCTAAGTTGACAGTTAGACGAGCATCCTGAAGATGCTGAAACAAGTGCCGGATGCGTAGCATGTGTTCAATCCATGTGTCACTGAAAACTACCACATCATCCAAGTAAACAGCACAACCTTCCAACCCAGCCACCACTTGATTCATCAACCATTGGAAAGTGGCAGGTGCATTCCTAAGGCCAAAACTCATGACATTGTAAGAGTATAATCCTGTTGGTACAATAAACAAAGACACCTCTTGGGCCCTAGCAGACAAGGGTACTTGATAGTAACCCTTAAGCAAATCAAATTTACTCACATACTTTGCAGTTCCAACACAGTCAACACAATCTTCCATCCGAGGAAGCGGGTAGGAGTCAGGTTTCGTGATGCTGTTCAGTTTCCTGTAATCAGTACAGAATCTGTAAGTACCATCAGGTTTTTTAACCAACACACAGGGTGAGGCCCAACTGGAGGAGGATGGTTTAATCAAGCCATTGTCCAGCAAATACTGAATTTCTGATTCCATAAATTTACTTTTCTCTGGTGAAACTCTGTAGAAATGCTGGCGGATGGGTTGCGCATTCTCCACATCAATGTCATGCTCTATTAAGTTAGTACACATTGGGACGTCACCAAACAATACATGAAAATCTAAAATCAACTGCTTCAACTGCTCACTTTCTTCAGCAGACAAATGGCTCAACAAGGGTTGTAAGTTTGACAACATCTCAGAATTCTTAAGTCTTGGCTGAAATACAGCATCTTCTGGAGTCTGTACATCCTCATCTGATTTTGCAGTGTAGCTCCAGTCTGCTTTCACAGAGGTAGCAACTGCCTGTACATCTTTTTCTTCCAGAGTACGACCAAAGTAAGGTTTCAGTAAGTTTACATGGCAAAGCTGAGTTGGTCGTTTACGGTCTGGGGTAGAAACCATGTAATCTCGTGCCATCACTTGTTCTTTGGCTAAAAAGGAGGCTGAGTCTGGTAAGCTTGGTATTATCTATAAGACGACTGCCTGTTTGCCAACTCTTCCAGTTCCCTTGTCACTCAGTGAGATAATTGCAGCCCAGCAGGAGGACACTACCTTAGCTGCTCTGTTTGAACAAGTCCAAGCGAGCCCCCACAATGTTACGTCCACCAGGCTCATTTGGTGGGGTAACATTAAAGGAGACCACACAAGGATTTTGTGATTAAATAAAAAAGGTATTTATTAAATTATGCTAGAACTAAGAAATCCTAGAAAAATGAATACCTGCTAGATAAATGAATAAATGAATGCCTAAAATGAGAAACCCAAAATGATTATTGTAGACAAAACTCACCAACACCAACCATAAGGTACAAACCAAACCAAAATGGTGTTCTGAGGAGGAGGAAGGGGGAAAAGCCTCCTTTCCTGCTGCATGCATGGCAGCTTAAATAATAGGGAGTGCACCAATCAGGGCAACACAAAACACCTGCAGAAGGCCTGCAGAACCAAAAACCATTGCAGCCGTAACACCGCGGTTAGCTACGGCCCACAGCCTTCTGCCAACCTGTCGGAGCCAGTCGGGGGAACGAGGCTCTTCTGCGAACCAGAGTCCACCAGGAACCGCCTCCCCGACCTCGAGTCTTCAATGAAAAGCAGCCTTTCCTTGTCGCCAACGGCCGCGGCTGTTAGCGTGCGCTGGCATCATCTTTTTCCCTGCGGCTTGAAGCTGCACGGCGGGATGCACCGTCGTGCTTTGGCGCCAAAGCGCTGGTGGTAGGAACAAAGGGCGGCTCCTGTCCGCCTGCGGGTAGCGACCCCTGCTACTACCGATGGCTCGTCCGGCGCTGAGGGCGTTGCTTGAAGCTCAGGCGCTGCTGGAGATCCGGGGACCGCCGCCTGGACCGCGAAAGTCCTCTTAGCCAGCAGAATGCGGTCGGCCTCTTCGGCCAGCGAGCGGTAATCGCTCTGCTGCAGAAACGAGGAGTTGGCCAGGACAGTGCGCACTGGAGCCGGGAGCAGGCGGAGGAAAAGGTGGAGGAAGAGAAACTCACAGTCTGCTGATCCCCTCAAAGACAACATGCCTTCCATGAGCTCAAGAGCTGTGCCACCGCCCAAACCGGAGAGGGAAAAAAGTTTCTCAGCGCGCTCCGCGTCTGAAAGTGAGTAAAGCCCCCAGTATACTGTTCTTTGTGCCCAGCGCCGCTGGACTGGGGTGAGCTGCGCGCAGGCAGTTCATATTATACTCTGTGCAAGCGCAGCTCTCTGGAGTGCAGGCTACAGGACAAATTGAGGTCGCTGATTGGTCATTTGCTGACACGCGAGGCAGTTTATCAACGCGCGCGCGTAGGCGTAGTAAAATCTGACCTTGGCGCGTTCACGCCCGTGATCAAAGGCTTTTGCCGCGGCGCTCCCACGGCGCCGAGCGGCGTGAGGCAAAAGAAACAGGTATATTGGGGCCTTAACGCCGCAGAAGGAGCTGCTTGAGGGCGTCGTACTTTCTTTGTGCAGGAGGGTCCTGGAGCAGGCTCATTACCCGCTGGGTGGACAATGGATCCAGCGAGGCTACCACATGGTGGTATTTGGTGTCGTCTGCAGAAATCCCGCGAAGAGCGAACTGTGATTCGATGTGGGCGAACCACGACTGAGGGGCGTGCAGCCAGAAGTCCGGGATTTTAACGGCCACCGAAAAAGCGAGTGGGGCCGCCTGTGGAGGTTCCACAACCGCGGACAGCTGAAGAGAGCTGGCTGGACCTTCAGATGTCGACATGTTCAATTCACGTAGGTCACCAGTGTAGGAGGCGGTGAAGAGACGACACAGGAGAAGGGATGCAGATCTTCACTTTAATCAACTCCATACTCAACTGGTGGGAAACCACCCAACACCGCCTTATATACCAACCCTCTCACCATACAACATCCGGTCCTCTGGACCTTTCACAATAAAAGCATCCTGTAACACATTCGGTCCACTGGGTGTGAGTAGAGCCCCCTAGTGGTCCACCACAGTTTTAATTAACCCCGTTACTAATAATAATAATAATAATGAATTCAATTTATAAACGCACTTTTCATTAATGAAAATCTCAAAGTGCTACAAGGTGCAACAGAAATTAAATGTCAATAAAACAAGTAATAAAACAAGTAAAATCAATAACAGTATCAACTAAGATCAAAAGTAGAATCATGAGGAGGCAGAGTATGCTCGGTTGAAAAGAAAGGTCTTCAAGCCGCTCTTAAAGTCAACCACAGACTGTGGGACCCTCAGACAGTCAGGAAGAGAGTTCCACAGGCGGGGGGCAGCCACACTGAAAGCCCGGTCTCCCATGGTCCTTAATTTGGTTCTCGGAATGTGAAGGAGATTACTGTTACTATTAGATAACGAAAAACAATCTTAACACTTGCATCAAAAAATCTTTTTCCTAATAACTTTACAAGATTATACTGTTCTTTTTCTCGTTCAAGACTCCTTATCATTTCTGTTCTTTCCTTCTGATATTTCCTACAAACTGACATTACATTTTCATCTTCCCCACAAAACTCACACCTTCCTGTGTCATGTTTCCCCATTACTGAATATGTAAGGTTGCATTAAGTCCTGAATGACCCAACCGTAGTCTAGTTATTATCCTTTCCTGCACATAGGCGTAATTTACAGGGGGGATGGGGGGGTTATAACCCCTCCAATAATTTGATCCAGTCAATATAACCCCCCAATAAAATGACATCATTTCATTATACATATCTTACATCAATAATTGATTTTCTTTATTCATTTAAATTTTTTAGTAAAATTGCTGCGTGTTTTTAAGCAAACTCCCTGAGGACTGACCCCCCTCCCCTGCAAAAAACTTGGTATCACCCGTCCCACCGGCTACAGGTGGCCAGGTGTTACACCAAATTCTATGACCTATCAAATTCTGTGACCACAGGGGGCGACAGCGTACATTCCTCTGTGATACTGGCTATTTGAGGGTCCCATGTTATGTTAAATGCCCCCAGATTTTAGTGAGGAGGTGGTAGAACTCCAAAACATAGTTGTAATGAACTGTGATAATATTTATGTGAAATTACAGTAAGGTTAGGGTAAAAAAAAAAGAAGGCATTTGAAAATTAGAAGCCGTTTTGAACCCAATCTCCCTCCCAACAAAGCCCCTTGGAAACATTTATTAATCATTTACTGATTTATTAAATGGCTATTTTGGGTTTAAATGTTTAAACAACAGCAACTGAATGCGATGGTCCCAGAGAAATGTACGTAGTCACCCCCTGTGGTCACAGAATTTGATAGGTCACAGAATTTAGTGTAACACCGGCCCGAGTGTACCGAAGCATTGTCGTGTGGATGTACTGTAGTTCAAAGAAATGAGAAGAGGACCCAAAAGCGGACAAGGACAACCAACAATTTTTCATTGTTGGTCAACTACACCCCCTTGTAAAAAGAGAAAACATCAAAATGAGGTAAATTAACTGATGATTTGTTTAGTCTATGCTGCAAAGTTGCTGCAAAGTTTTTAACACTAGACTCTGTGTCATCAAACGGGTTTTCACTAAACTCTCGGTCATGTGCTCATACAGTTTGCACTACTTCTAATACTTGCACTAATGTCTGTATTACATCACTGCCTATAATCATAATACTGTTTACATTCTCTGTTTACATTTATTAATACTGTTTACTTTTATTACTACTGCTTACATGTAATTACTACTGTTTACATTTATTTACACTACTCTAATATCTACACCACTGCTGGTACATATACAGTGTGCTCTGAACGGTCTTATTTAGGGATGCCCAATGTGCCTTACTGCATATGCCACTTTTTGCCTCTACAACAACATCAACTACTACCTCATACATATACTGTGTACATTGACTCATACGCTGCTTTGCCACTTTGCAAATGTCAATGCTAGAAACCTTTAGTTTATTTTAGTTATACTTTTTATACTCTTTTTTTTATACTAGTATGCAAAAACTCAGGACAATATTATGTTCATTAAATGTTTAATGTTTTAGTTTTAGAGTTGGTGTAAATTTTCATACTCTTATACCACTATGCAAAAACTCAGGACAGTGTTAGTTTTACTATTTTATGCTTATGTCTATTATTATATGTTTCAGTGTTTCAATGTTTAGATGTTTACTGTTGCACCGAGGGACTGAGAGAAACGCAATTTCGGTCCTGTGTATGTCATGTACTGTACATATTGCAGATCTGACAATAAAGTTGACTTTGACTTTGACTATGTAATCCATGTAGCAGAGACAGTAGAGTAATTCTGGTGTAGGTGTTTTGCTAGCTCCGTTACTACTCCACCTAAACTGACCCGAGTCAAAAGAACAATAAGATAAACACAGATATTTGTGCACGCGCAGCACTGCAACCGCGCAAAAGATGTACAAGCAAAATATCTGATCTGCAATTTGTCACGGGCTCATAAAAGTAGCTGCGAAGTCAACAGGAACCTGATGCTCATGTGTGCATTGATGGTGGAAGCTGAGCGGCAAAACCTGAAGTTAGATTGATTTGTATCATAAATAAAAAATGGTTGGTTCTTTAGTTCAGTCAAAATCAAAGCATTTAATCCTAAAAAAAAGCTAAACACATTAAAAGTTCATTCAGATCACCACACTCATCTCACTGCAGCTGCAAATATTGAGGCCAGTTCTACATGTAGACAGAAAAAGGTGTTGCTCAGTTAATCTGGAAAATATCCACTGGTGCCAGACATAGTAAATAAAAAAAGCTTGTTTTTTTTATATAATCTGTGCTGATCCCAAACATAAACCTGTGGTTTTTTTTAAAGGTGCAAAATTAACAATCAATAAATCATAACAATTAATCACAGGGTGTACCATTATTTATTGAACTGTTCTATTTGTCTGAAAATGTATGTAATAATCTTTATAATCCATGAAGTGATAACACTTTGAAAGTCCAAAAACAGCTACAGGCTGATACCAAAGATGAGCAGTATTTACATGGTTTTGTTTGTTTAGAGCCAAAGTGTAATATGCTCTTCAGTTTTCCACACTGTATTCTTTGATGTAGACTGTTGTCATGAATTGTGCACAATACTTTTGCTGTATATAGTTTATTGGTGGTGATTTTTTTTAAATCTTTTGTGTTTTTGACTTTCTTTCATACATAATTGCTGCACTCACAAAATCAAATGATTTGAAACTGCCATAGTCTTGCAAGTGCTTTAACACAGTTGAAATGAACTGGTTAAATACACAGCTGTAACTCTCTTGTTTTTAGGTAACTTTAATATGATTTCAATTGACACAATATGAACATTTAAGCATAATTGCTGAAGATGACATGCAGAGTTTTACTCTGCTCTTGTCATATTATGGCTGTATTTGAATCATTTGTTGTAATTTTTCCTAGTTAAACTGTAGTGAACCAGGTAAATACACACTCTTTCAAAATTGTGAAATTGAGGTATGTTATATAATAAATCTTAAAAATGTAAAATATGTGTTATGGCTGAAAAAAATGCAGAAAAATAGTGAGTTTTTTTCTTACTTGTTGAACCTATGTGGAACAAAAAAGGAGCAGAATAAATACAGAGAAAACAGGAAAGTTAAGTAAATCACAGTAAAAGCATTACAATATATTTTAACCCTAAAATATCCTGAATCATTAAAAAAAGTAATTTATTCGATAAATAAATAGGTAGAGAGCATAACCCCCCCAATGTTAGACCTAAAGTTACGCCCTTGCCCCTATCCAGGAGGATTTTTCAATTCACTGAAACCAAAAAGTGAGCGTGTGGAGTTATAACAGTCTAAAGAAATCACGCACCATCATATGTAAATTGCAAGCTGAGGTAACACATATATGTAAATTGACAGATCACACCTTAACAGTAGGGGGTTCCCTTGAAGTCTCTGGCAGAAAACACACAACTGTATGTAGATTGACAAAAAACACCTCACAAACCAACAACAGAGGTTTCTCAAACAACTTTGTTAGTCTAATTCACAGACCAGACACCTCTGCTCCCATCCGGTGTAAAACGTTTGGGAATCAGCCCCAAAACTGAGTTATAAGTCTTGGAAAGTTGAAATCTCAGACCTCCTCCTCTGTTAAGAGAAGGTTTTTCTCTCTTAACATAAACAGCTTCCTTCACACCCCTCTCAAACCATCTGTGCTCTCTGTCCAAAATTTGCACATTTTGGTCATCAAAAGAGTGACCCTTGTCCGTGAGGTGGAGGTGAACAGCTGAGTTTTGTCCAGAGGAGGTTGCTCTCCTGTGTTGGGACATTCTTTTGTGGATGGGTTGCTTAGTTTCTCCAATGTAGCGGTCTGGGCAGTCCTCGCTGCACTGGACTGCGTACACCACACCACTCTGTTTGTGTGTGGGGGTTCTGTCCTTAGGGTGGACCAGCCTCTGTCTGAGAGTCCTGCTGGGTTTGAAGTGTACTGGGATGTTGTGTTTGTTGAAAATCCTTCTGAAATTCTCTGAGACTCCAGCAACATAAGGAATGACAATGTTTTTTCGTCTGTTAGTCTTTTTCTGTTCATTATTGTGTTTAGCAGATTTCCTTGCTGACTTGACAAAAGCCCAGTTGGGATATCCACATGTTTGCAGAGATTTGTTGATGTGTTTCTGTTCCTTTTTCTTCCCTTCTGTCCTTGTGGGGATGTGTTCTGCCCGATGCTGTAAGGTTCTGATGACAGAAAGTTTGTGCTCCAGTGGATGGTGAGAGTCAAACAGGAGATATTGGTCTGTGTGGGTTGGTTTTCTGTAAACTTCAATGTTGAGACTGCCCTCTCCCTCCATATGCACCAAACAGTCCAAAAAAGGCAGCTTATTGTCGTTAGCATCCTCTTTGGTGAACTTGATGTTGTTATCAACCAAGTTGATGTGTCTGGTGAATGCTTCCACCTCCCTGGCTTGGATTTTGACCCAGGTATTATCCACATATCGGAACCAATGGCTTGGAATTGTCCCCTCATATGAGTTTAGGGCTCTCTGCTCCACTTCCTCCATGTAAAGATTAGCAACAATGGGTGACACTGGAGATCCCATGGCAAAGCCGTGCTTCTGTCTGTAAAATCTGTCATTGAACTTGAAATAAGTGGTGGAAAGGCAGAGATCCAGCAGGGTGCATATGTGGTCTGGGGTGAAGTTGGTCCTTTTGTCCAAATCCTTGTCCTGTAGAAGTCGTTTTTTGACGGTTTCTACTGCTTCAGATTCTGAGGATAGATGTTGAGAAGAAGAACCACGGAAAAATAAAACAATAAATAAAAACCCAAGACAACGGAGCTGTGCCAGAGACTTCAAGGGAACCCCCTACTGTTAAGGTGTGATCTGTCAATTTACATTTATGTGTTACCTCAGCTTGCAATTTACATATGATTGTGCGTGATTTCTTTAGACTGTTATAACTCCACACGCTCACTTTTTGGTTTCAGTGAATTGAAAAAGCCTCCTGGATAGGGGTCGAAACGTCTTTTGCAACAAATAAAGTCCAGTTGATAAATAAATAAATGTCACATTTTTGTCATCTGTGTATGTTCCCATACTTGACAGACGAAATTGGTTTCTGCATTTAACCCAACCACCACCAGGTGGTGCAGTGAGCAGCCGTAGTCAGCGCCCGGGTAGCTGGTGAAAATAGATGTGCACTCACAGACATCCCAAGGTGTGCCGTGGCCGGGGTTCGAACCTGGGTCCTTCGGATCCCAAGTCCGATTCCCCTGCCACTACACCATCTTGGCCTCTATTGAACGCCTTTTTGATTTTATCATGTCCTGGACGACTGATAATCTTCACCAGCATACTACTATGATAGCACTACTCTTACAATACTACTTTGATACCACTCCTGTGATAGTACTACTGTACTCATATACTACTACTGTGATAGCTTCACTCTTATACCACTACTGTGATACCACTACTGTGGTACCACTACTATCATACTACTTTTGTGATAGTAGTACTTTTATACCACTATGGTGATACCATTATTGTAGGTCACTATCAGTGACCTGCTCCAGAACTGCCCCGTCCTTATCCGTCCACCTCAGACTGCTTTCTGTGTGTGTTTCCTGGAGTCTTCTGGATAAAACCTTGGTGCAGTCGCATCTTTTCTACATTATGTCAGTTGTTCTGGGAGGCAGGATAGCGTTGCAGGAGTCATCCCATAATACAAATGCAGCAGCAACAGTGGAAATGCAGGAGTGTCAGGATGGGAACTGCTGCCAGACACATTACAAGGAGCTCTAATGAGGGAGCTCACACTTTCACCCTCCTCCTCCTCCTCCCCGTCCGCCACCCAGTAGGAACGCCAGTCGGGAATTAATTGTGAGGGTGATGGCAGCAAGGCGAGCTGAGGAGCAGGTCATTACCGCGCGCCTCCTCCTGGAGCGCCGCGGGCAGAGCATGGAACACCACACGACATGCGCAACTCCCATGATCCCTCAGGAGGGGGGCTATAAAGCAGCATGGTGTGTGTGTGCGTGTGGTGTGTGTGTGTGTGTGTGTGTGTGTGTGTGTGTGTGTGTGTGTGTGTGCGTTGGTGCAAGCGTATTGGCCCGCCTATGCGCCAGACTACGTACCGACATTATCGGGACATTTGGTATTAGCCAGCCTTTGCCAATGTCTGGATAAAACACAGATTGTATCCAAATATATTAATATGTAAACATTGTTTTTTCTCATCAATATCAGCGTAACTTGTGGCTAATAGGCTGCCTGGATGAGTTGGAGTGTGCTTTAACACTTAAAATTGTTTTAATAAAAAGTTATTTACATTTATAAAATTGGCTGGCTACGCACCTCCCAGGGTATTTGTGTGTGGTGTGTATGTTTTTGTGTATCGGTTGCATTTATTGAAGCCGTGTGTGTGGCTCACTGACACACATGGCGCCAAACTGCAACGCCCCTCCTCTCGTGATGTGGAGACCGCGCGAAACTCCAACGCCGCCCCTCCTCTCGTGATGTGGAGCATAGACCCTGTAGTGGGCGGGGGCTCAGGGCGGGGCCTCAGGTGACCGAGTTTTTAAAAGTTAAAGCCCCTTGAGCTTACACGTGCAGAGTTATGGCGTCGTGTGTTGAGTGCATGTAGGTGAGCGGAGATTATTTTTGGAGAGCGATTTAAATAAAATTTTGCAGCGGTAGGTGGACAGAGTGTCAGAGTGTATTGACTTCATTCAGGTAAGAATTAAAAAAATTTTTTTGTTGCTTTTGATGACATCATCTCAAGGAAATGTTAACCTAATCCAGTAGTAACGTGACTTTAACCGCAGCGTCACAAACTGTGAAGACTGTAGAAAACTTTATCAACATTTAGATAAATTAGGAAGTATCTGTGCATGAGTTTTGAGTGCGTGAAGAAAGACGCAGCTCAAACTAGCTGCGGCTAGCGTTAGCATGTAACGTAACTTCACTTCAGAAGCGTGACAACCTTTCAACGCTGTTGAAAACTTTTATAGACATTTATATAAATCAGCGATACTATATATGCATCACTTGTGGATGTTTTTAGTGGTTATTTAGAGTCTTAACGCGACGAAGACAAAATTAAACGCACGTCGCGTTAGCGTCACTACCGTGAACGTGTCACGTCACAATAACAGCGTGACTAACGCTGTAATTTAACATGCGTTAATAGGGTAGAGGGGTTTTAATGTTTCCAACGTCATTTTTCTGCTAATTCTGCTCTTTTTTTTTTTTTTTTTACCTCTGAGCAGTGAGCAGACGGACGAACTGCGTCGTTACGTCATCACGTCATCACGTTGCAGCCTCGTTACGTCATCACGTTGACTGCAGTTTTATGTAGGTATAAGAATACTGTTGTTGGAATACTGAATACTGAATAATACAGAATACTGTATAAGTGTATTGTATAAACTTGAGAATTGTTTTTTAACTTTTTCATATTTTTACATGTACAGGTTTTCAGCTAGTCCAAGAGGTCATTTGGTATTTGGTGAGTCAAACATCCCGCCTTCCTGAAAACAGACAGATGGATTCTTTACTGACTGAGGTCCACGCTTTATCCATCCATCCATGCATTCATCCATCCATCAAACATCCATCCATCAAACATCCATCCATCCATCATCCATCAAACATCCTACCTTCCTAAACCCAGACATATGGATTCTTTACTGACTGAGGTCCAAGCTTTATCCATCCATCCATCTATCAAACATCCATCCATCCATCAAACATCCATCCATCCATCCATCAAACATCCATCCATCCATCAAACATATATCCATCCATCAAACATCCATCCATCCATCAAACATCCTGCCTTACTGAACCCAGACAGATGGATTATTTACTGACTGAGGTCCACGCTTTATCCATCCATACATCCATCCATCCATCAAACATCCACACATCCATCCATCCATCCATCCATCAAACATCATCCATCCATCATCAAACATCCTGCCTTCCTGAACCCAGACATATGGATTCTTTACTGACTGAGGTCCACGCTTTATCCATCCATCCATGCATTCATCCATCCATCAAACATCCATCCATCAAACATCCATCCATCCATCATCCATCAAACATCCTACCTTCCTAAACCCAGACATATGGATTCTTTACTGACTGAGGTCCAAGCTTTATCCATCCATCCATCTATCAAACATCCATCCATCCATCAAACATCAAACATCCATCCATCCATCAAACATATATCCATCCATCAAACATCCATCCATCCATCAAACATCCTGCCTTACTGAACCCAGACAGATGGATTATTTACTGACTGAGGTCCACGCTTTATCCATCCATACATCCATCCATCCATCAAACATCCACACATCCATCCATCCATCCATCCATCAAACATCATCCATCCATCATCAAACATCCTGCCTTCCTGAACCCAGACATATGGATTCTTTACTGACTGAGGTCCACACTTTATCCATCCATCCATCAAACAATCCATCCATCCATCCATCAAACATCCATCCATCATTCATCCATCAAACATCCATCCATCTATCTATCCATCCATCTATCAAACATCCGGCCTTCTTGAAACCAGACAGATGGATTCTTTACTGACTGAGGTCCACGCTTTATCCATCCATACATACATCCATCTATCAAACATCCATCCATCCATCCATCAAACATCCATCCATCATCCATCCATCAAACATCCTGGCTTCCTGAACCTAGACAGATGGATTCTTTACTGACTGAGGTCCACGCTTTATCCATCCATCCATCCATCAAACATCCATCCATCCATCCATCAAACATCCATCTATCCATCCATCAAACATCCTGCCTTACTGAACCCAGACAGATGGATTCTTTACTGACTGATGTCCACGCTTTATCCATCCATCATCAAACATCCACACATCATCCATCAAACATCCATCCAAACATCCACACATCATCCATCAAACATCCATCCATCAAACATCCATCCATCATCCATCCATCAAACATCCATCCATCTATCCATCCATCTATCAAACATCCTGTCTTCCTGAACCCAGACAGATGGATTCTTTACTGACTGAGGTTCATGCTTTATCCATCCATACATACATCCATCCATCCATCTATCAAACATCCATCCATCCATCAAACATCCAGCCTTGCTGAACCCAGACGGATAGATTCTTTACTGACTGAGGTCCACGCTTTATCCATCCATCCATCCATCCATCCATCCATCCATCCATCCATGCATCCATCTATCAAACATCATCCATCCATCCATCAAACATCCTGCCTTCTTGAAAACAGACATATGGATTCTTTACTGACTGAGGTCCACGCTTTATCCATCCATCCACGCCTTCTGTTCTCTGATTGGTCCGGTCAAAAATCGACCGGAGGAATCGTTGTCTATGGGACAAATCCCAGACCCAGCAGTGAAGGGAAATAGAATTGAGCGGAGCTGTGCAGGTATGGCGAGGGCCAGGCTAGTCATACGCTATAAACAATCAGACAATCAATCAGATGGCAGTTCATTACAGTCCTGATAAAACACTGTCCTTAAAAACCATAAAACAGTCACACACACAAACACACAATTTCAGTTGAACATGTTATATTTACATGTCTATGTCCATCTGGACAGTCAGAGAGACATTCAGCAGGTAGACAGTCAGAGAGACATTCAGCAGGTACAGAGAGACACTCAGCGGAGGACAGTCAGAGAGACACTCAGCAGGTGGACAGTCAGAGAGACATTCAGCAGGTAGACAGTCAAAGAGACACTCAGCAGGAGGACAGTCAGAGAGACATTCAGCAGGTGAACAGTCAGAGAGACATTCAGCAGGTGGACAGTTAGAGAGACACTCAGCAGGTGGACAGTCAGAGAGACACTCAGCAGGTAGACAGTCAGAGAGACACTCAACAGGTGGACAGTCAGAGAGACATTCAGCAGGTAGACGGTCAGAGAGACATTCAGCAGGTAGACAGTCAGAGAGACACTCGGCAGGAGGACAGTCAGAGAGACACTCAGCAGGTGGACAGTCAGAGAGACATTCAGCAGGTAGACAGTCAGAGAGACACTCAGCAGGAGGACAGTCAGAGAGACATTCAGCAGGTGGACAGTCAGAGAGACACTCAGCAGGTGGACAGTCAGAGAGACATTCAGCAGGAGGACAGTCAGAGAGACATTCAGTAGGTGGACAGTCAGAGAGACACTCAGCAGGTGGACAGTTAGAGAGACATTCAGCAGGTGGACAGTCAGAGAGACATTCAGCAGGTGAACAGTCAGAGAGATACTCAGCAGGAGGACAGTCAGAGAGACACTCAGCAGGTGGACAGTCAGAGAGACATTCAGCAGGTGGACAGTCAGAGAGACACTCGGCAGGAGGACAGTCAGAGAGACACTCAGCAGGTGGACAGTCAGAGAGACAGTGGTTTGGACATGTCCAGAGGAGGGACAGTGGTTTGGACATGTCCAGAGGAGGGACAATGGTTTGGACATGTCCAGAGGAGGGACAGTGGGTATATTAGTAGAAGGATGTTAGACATGAAGCTGCAGGAAAAAGACAAAGAGGAGATATATGGATGCAGTTAGCGAGGACATGAAGGTAGTTGGAGTGAGGACAGAGGATTCAGAGGACAGAGTGAGGTGGAGGAGGATGACTCGCTGTGGCGACCCCTGAAAAGGGAAAAGCCGAAAGAAGAAGAAGCGTTAACATTTAACTTGACCACTGCAGCGTGACAAGCTGTGAACGCTGTATTGTAACATAAAGAGAGGTTTTAATGTTTTCACCGTGATTTTTGTGCTAAATTTGCTCTTATGTTTCATTTTTCACCTCAAAGCGGAGTGAGCAGACAGCCCCTACCCTTCCCCAAAGAGCGTCGTTACGTCATCACGGTCAAACTGCAGTGATGCAGGTAAGATGAAAATAGAAGTGACGTGCATTTGGTGAAAACTGAGAATTGTTTTGTAACTTTTTCATATTTTTACATGTTTTCAGCTAGTCCTGCAACTTTTATCAGAATCACAGTCAGAATATTGTCATTTGCACCACATGTGGTACATGTGATGAAACGAGATTATGTACACATGGTCCCAGTTACATCCAACAACAAAATGTAAGAGAAAAACAGTAATAATATCTAGGATATAACTAAGAAAAACATCAACTAGAAATACACTAATCACTAATGTAATAGAAAAACATCATTATAAACAGCAGCACGAACCTGAGTCTGTATGAGCAGATGGTCACAAATGAACACACAACAACAAGAAAACAGATCAGCATCAACATGATGTGATATTTTGCAGTATTTATTCTTATTATTTATTTATTCATGAGTCTAACAGCCTCAGGGTAGAAGCTGTTCCTCTGTCTAATGGTTCTACATTTCATGCTCCTTAACCTCCGTCCTGAGAGGAGCGGGGCAAAGACTGTGTGTGCTGGGTGAGTGGGGTCTTTCATGATGCAGGTGGCCCTCTCCCTGCATCTGGAGGTGTAGATGTCTGTGATGGTGGGGAGACTGACTCCAACATCTTCTGTGCAGCCTTCACCACTCTCTGCAGAGCCTTTCTTTCTGCAGCTGTGCAGCCTCCATGCCACACGTTGATGCTGGAGCACAGGATGCTCTCCATTGCACACATGTAGAAGGAGGTGAGGACTGACAACACCATCGCCCATGATCGGGTCATCAGAGACTCTACTTCCTCAGACGGCTGAGAAGATCTGGTCTGGGAAGCTCAGTCCTCACCTCCTTCTACAGGTGTGCAGTGGAGAGCATCCTGTGCTCCAGCATCAACGTGTGGCATGGAGGCTGCACAGCTGCAGAAAAAAAGCTCTGCAGAGAGTGGTGAAGGCTGCACAGAGGTCTGTTGGAGTCAGTCTCCCCACCATCACAGACATCTACACCTCCAGATGCAAGAAGAGGGCCACCTGCATCATGAAGGACCACACTCATCCAGCGCATACACAATCTTTGCCCTGTTCCCCTCAGGAAGTAGGTTGAGCATCAAATGTTGAACCACTTGAGGAACAGCTGCTACCCTGAGGCTGTTAGACTCATGAATAATACATGATAAGAATAATCACTGCAAAATATCACATCATGCTGATCTGTTTTCCTGTTGCTGTTCATTTGTGACCATCTGCTCATACGGACTCATGCTCGTGCTGCTGCTTGTATTGATGTTTTTCTATTACGGTACATTGGTGCTTAGTGTATTTTTAGCTGATGTTTTTCTTAGATCATATCTTAGATGTTACTACTGTTCTTCTCTTACATTTTTTTGTTGTTGGATGTTACTTAGCCTGGCCCTCGCCATTCCTACGCAGCTCCGCTCAATTCTCATTTCCCTTCACTGCTGGGTCTGGCATTTCTCCCATCCACAAGGATGTCTCCGGTAGGTTTTGACCGGACCAATCAGAGAACAGAAGGCGGAGTTTTGAACGACGTCGACTGACGTCGTCATTCAAAATGGCTGCCGCCACGAAGGAATTTTCAATAAAACAAGGTAAAAAACTATTATTTCTCTGCTGAGAAAAAATAGATTTCATAGCTGACGTTATATCAGAAGTGTTCCTAAGCAATCAGAGAGCAGAAGGCGGAGTTTTGAACGATGTCGACTGACGTCGTCATTCAAAATGGCTGCCGCCACGAACGAATTTTCATCAAAACAAGGTAAAAAACTATTATTTCTCTGCTGAGAAAAAATATAGTTCATAGCTGACGTTATATCAGAAGTGTTCCTGAGCTTAACAGTTCCTAAATCAATTCACGAAATGGTCAAATCTGCTGGATATTAAATAGTTTCGGTTTGATATTTTCCAAACAGCCTCGGGTGCGCTACGAAAATAAATGATAAAAAATCGAATTTTATCTCAAATGTTTCATCTAGGCCAACAGTCAGTAAATTAAAGACATATAATTACACACTGGTGGCAGAAAAAATATCCACCGAGTGGTTTCTGAGCAATTTATCTGATAGCCTGGACCTCGTCAGGCTATAAATTCTGCCTCCTGTTCTCTGATTGGTCCATTCAAAAATCTCCAGGAGAAATCGTTGTCTATGGCAGAGATGCCAGACCCTAGTCCAAAGCGAAGTGAAGGACATGGGTCTGGTATCAACCAGGCTAGATGTTACTGGGACCCGGTGTAAATAATCTCGTTTCATCACATGTACCACATGCGGTGGTAGAGGTTTTAATGTTTTCAATGTCATTTCTGTGCAAAATATGCTCATATTTTTCTTTTTTTAACCTCAAAGCAGTGAGCAGACAGACGAACAGCGTCATTACATCATCACGTTGCAGTGTCGTTACACCATCACGTAGTCTGCAGTGTCAAGTAGGTATCAGAATACTGTATAAGTGACGTGCAATTGGTGAAAACTTAGAATTGTTTTGTAACTTTTTTATATTTGTAGCCGAACGGGTATGGGTAAAAAAATACTTTAGGCAACTTTTAGTTTAAAAAAAATAATCTATTTAAAAAAATGAATTTGGTTAAAAACTTTATTAAAAGTTACCCTTTAGGCACTTTAGACCCGTTGCAGAAGATGAGGCAGGAGACACTTCACACAAACACCAATAAATTGCACAATTTGTTTAATAAAAAATCCTAAATTTAAAATACACAGTTAAAAAGGCAGTAATAACTCCTGGCAACAATGAAAGTGCAATTCGATAAAGACAGTAGTACACCACGGCAGAATTAATACCACCGCCTGGGAGACATTAGTTGTTGTTTCCATTAAACTTACGGACCCCTTCTGTGGGCGGTGTCTAGAATCCTACTCGTCTTACCACATGGTGGCAGTAGTGTTCCCTTAAGCTATTTACTATACACCACTACACGTTAGAAGAAGAACACCCTGCAGGACTTCGTCTCACCACCTGGTGGCAGTAATGTCCCTTGAGCTATTTACTTGCTACACTGGAAAAAATGCCCCTCTAAAAATAAGAAAAAAAAAATGTAAAATAAGATTTTTTTGCTTGAAATAAGCAAAAAAATCTGCCAATGGAACAAGTGAAAATTCACTTGACAAGATTCTTAAAATAAGACATTTTGTTCAAGTCAAACAAGATATGCGGAATCTTGAAACTAGCTACAAAAATCTAGTTTTGAGCAATATTTTACTACAATTGTGAGCTTTTCTTGTCTTATAATAAGATTCTGATGCTCAAAAGTAGTACACTGGAGAAAAGTCTACTCTGAAAACAAGTTTAAAACAACTTAAAATTAGGTTTTTTTTGGATTGAAATAAGCAAAAAGATCTGGTAACAAGTGAAAACAAGATATGCAGAATCTTGAAACTAGCTACAAAAATCTAGTTTTGAGCAATATTTTACTACAATTGTGAGCTTTTCTTGTCTTATAATAAGATTCTGATGCTCAAAAGTAGTACACTGGAGAAAAGTCTACTCTGAAAACAAGTTTAAAACAACTTAAAATTAGATTTTTTTTTGACTGAAACAAGCAAAAAGATCTTCCAACAAGTGAAAATTGTCTTGACACGATTTCTAAAAATAAGACATTTTATCTTTTTACAAGATAAACAATCTTAAACCTAGCTGCAAAAAATCTCATTCTTAGCAATATTTTACTACAATTGAGCGTGTGATGCTTAAAATTAGTATACATCCCTAAAACTTTTACTCATTTTTAGTTCTACAGATGTTTCAAATGTTTCTCCAACCCGTTATCAAATTTAACCAACAAACGTAATAATACATGTCTTGTCAAAACCTTCAAACATTTTCTGTAATGACAAAAAATGAAAGGTATTCTTTAACTTCAACACATTTATTTTATCACAATGGTTTCAGCAGCAATGCAACAACTACTACTCCCAATTACAACTGTAGTTAACACTTGATTATATTTTTTTAAAATAATATAAAACACCTTCAACAAAATAAAAACAATTTTTGCTATGAAAAATGGAGAGTATACTACTGGGCACCATGAAAAACTAGGGAGCCACTACAACTTCAAATGTTTAAACATAAAATGTCTTTGGGAAATGTTGTGATAGGCACATCTCCTACCGTGAGCAGGCAGTTGGACGAACACACAATCAGAATTGGACAGGAGAGGGAGAGTTTTCCTGGGGGCTTTGAGGTCCTGTTTTTCCTGAAACACAAAGACATATTTCTGTTGGC
>JBBPBX010028205.1:0-36733 GCA_038048925.1 Garcialebias charrua
AGCCATGGCTGACAGCTGAGGTTTACAGACTCCTGAGAGCCAGGAATGCTGCCTTCAAAGCGGGAGATCAGGTGGGCCTGAGGGCAGCCAGAAACAACCTGGACCGGGGCATCAGAAAGGCAAAGAAGCAGTATTCTGGGAAAATAGCTCACCGTTTCAAGGACAGCAGGGATACACGCAGTCTGTGGCAGGGAATACAGACCATCACAAACTACAAACCACCCCCCCAGACCTGTGACAGCTCAGCCTCTGCGCTGAATGAACTGAATGAGTTCTTTGCTCGGTTCGAGGCAAGTAACAGCACACCAGCACATAAACTCCCCCCCTCTCCTGATGGCCAGGTGCTGACGCTGTCCTCAGACAGCGTAAGGCGATCATTCATCAAGATTAACGCCCGGAAGGCCTCTGGTCCTGACAACATACCTGGTCGTGTGCTGAAGGACTGTGCAGGGGAACTCGCAGCGGTCTTCACGGACATCTTTAACATCTCACTGAGCCAGGCCATCGTCCCCACCTGTTTCAAAGCCACCACCATCATCCCTGTCCCAAAGAAGGCAACGCCCGCATGCCTCAATGACTATCGCCCAGTAGCACTCACCCCCATCCTGATGAAGTGCTTTGAACGGCTAGTCATGAAAAGCATCACATCTGTCCTCCCTGCCTCCCTGGATCCCTTCCAATTTGCATACCGACCTAATCGCTCAACCGACGATGCCATCTCCTCTGCCCTCCACACAGCTCTCACACATCTGGACACGAAGGACTCTTATGTTAGAATGCTGTTCATCGACTTCAGCTCGGCATTCAACACCATCATCCCCCAACAGCTCATCCATAAACTGGACAGTCTGGGGCTGAACACCTCAATGTGTAACTGGCTGCTAGACTTCCTGACCGGGAGACCACAGACAGTTCGGGAGTAACACATCTAGCACCATCACATTGAACACAGGGGCCCCACAAGGATGTGTGCTGAGCCCCCTTCTATTCACCCTGCTAACACACGACTGCACACCATCATACAGCTCCAACCACTTCATCAAGTTTGCGGACGACACAACAGTGGTAGGTCTCATCAGCAACAACGATGAGACGGACTACAGGAACGAGGTGAGCCGCCTGGCCTTGTGGTGCGGACACAACAATCTCACTCTCAACGTGGAGAAGACAAAGGAGATTGTTGTGGACTTCAGGAAGAGGGATGCCCAACATGCCCCTCTGACCATCAACAGCACCGCAGTGGAGAGAGTAGACAGCACCAAGTTCCTGGGAGTGCATGTCTCAGAGGACCTGTCCTGGAGCAGGAACACTGCATCACTGGCAAAGAAGGCTCACCAGCGTCTCTACTTTCTCCGCAAGCTGAAAAGGGCTGGAGCTTCAACCCCCATCATGAGCACCTTCTACAGAGGTGCCATAGAAAGTGTCCTGACCAGCTGCATCACTGTGTGGTTTGGTGCATGTACTGCATCCTGCCGCAAGAGCCTCCAGCGCATTGTGAGAGCAGCTGAGAAGATCGTGGGCACCTCCTTGCCCTCACTGCAGGACTTACACAGCAAACGCCTCACTCGGAAAGCCCACTGCATGGCAGGTGATCCCACACACCCACTACACAGCTGCTTCAGACTGCTGCCATCAGGGAGGAGACTGAGGAGTCTCCAGGCTCGAACCAGCAGACTGAGAGACAGCTCTGTTCATCAGGCAGTCAGGATGCTAAACACTCTGCCTGCTCTGCCCCCCCTCCCATTTGAACTGCCTTAACACTAAAACTTTCTCACACATTACCACACAACACAAAGATTTTAACACTGGACTCTGTGTCATCAAACGGGTTATTCACTAAACTCTCGGTCATGTGCTCATACAGTTTGCACTACTTCTCATACTTGCACTAATGTTTGTATTACATCACTGCCTATAGTCATAATACTGTTTACATTCTCTGTTTACATTTATTAATACTGCTTACTTTTATTACTACTGCTTACATTTATTAATACTGTTTATTTTTATTACTACTGCTTACATTTAATTACTACTGTTTACGTTTACACTACTCTAATATCTACACCACTGCTGATACATATACAGAGTGCTCTGACCGGTCTTATTTAGGGATGCCAAATGTGCCTTACTGCATATGCCACTTTTGCCTCTATAACAACATCAACTACTACCTCATACATATACTGTGTACATTAACTCATACGCTGCTTTGCCACTTTGCAAATGTCAATGCTAGAAACCTTTAGTTTATTTTAGTTATACTTTTTATACTCTTTTTTATACTAGTATGCAAAAACTCAGGACAGTATTATGTTCATTAAATGTTTAATGTTTTAGTTTTAGTTTTAGAGTTGATGTAAATTTTCATACTCTTATACCACTATGCAAAAACTCAGGACAGTGTTAGTTTTACTATTTTATGCTTATGTCTATTATTATATGTTTCAGTGTTTCAATGTTTAGATGTTTACTGTTGCACCGAGGGACTGAGAGAAACACAATTTCGGTCCTGTGTATGTCCTGTACAGTACATATTGCAGATCTGACAATAAAGTTGACTTTGACTTTGACTTTGACTTTTGATACAGGATGAAGATTAGTAGAAATGAGAGAACCAGCACTGACCACCAGAATGGACCAGTTGGCTCTAAACTTAAAGGTCCTGAACAGAAGCATCCGACACAAGAAGTGTTCAAACCATACTGGGAAAAGACAAACAAATGTTTCTTTTAATCTTTGTGGAAACTGTTTAGATCCTGTTGTTTTCCATGTAATCCAGGTTCCTTTTGTTTGTGTAGTGACGTTGCCCCCTCGTGGTGGCTGCTGGTTATGCTGCGTTCCAGTAACATGGACATGACGTCACCAGCTCGGCCTCTTTGTTTTCCTTCGTGAGAAGCTATGTGTGGATTTAGCTCCATGATTTATTTCAATTACTTATGAAAAAAAAAAAACTCGTGAGTCAAAATACTTTATTCTGTGATTTAGTTCAAGCTGCTGCTGCCAGAGGCTTGTAACACTGCAGCTTCTTGTCTGTGGAGAGGAAGTTACTTCACTCTGTTAGCATGTGTAGTTGTAAGCATGTGTAGCTGTTAACATCTGTAGCTATTAACGTCTTTAGCTGTTAACATCTGTAGCTATTAACGTCTGTAGCTGTTAACATCTGTAGCTGTTAACATCTGTAGATGTTAACATCTGTAGTTGTTAGCGTCTGTAGCTGTTAACGTGTAGTTGTTAGTGTATGTTAACATCTGTAGTTGTTAGCGTGTGTAGCTGTTAACATCTGTAGTTGTTAGCGTGTGTAGATGTTAACATCTGTAGCTGTTAACGTCTGTAGCTGTTAACATCTAGTTGTTAGCGTCTGTAGCTGTTAACATCTGTAGCTGTTAACGTCTGTAGCTGTTAACATCTGTAGTTGTTAACGTCTGTAGTTGTTAGCGTCTGTAGCTGTTAACATGTGTAGTTGTTAGTGTAGATGTTAACATCTGTAGTTGTTAGCGTGTGTAGATGTTAACATCTGTAGCTTTTAACGTCTGTAGCTGTTAACATCTGTAGCTGTTAACGTCTGTAGCTGTTAACATCTAGTTGTTAGCGTCTGTAGCTGTTAACATCTGTAGCTGTTAACATCTGTAGCTGTTAATGTCTGTAGCTGTTAACATCTGTAGTTGTTAGCGTCTGTAGCTGTTAACATCTGTAGCTGTTAACATGTGTAGCTGTTAGCATGTGTAGCTGTTAGCATGTGTAGCTCTTAGCGTCTGTAGCTGTTAACATCTGTAGCTGTTAGCATGTGTAGCTGTTAGCATGTGTAGTTGTAGCATTTGTAGCTCTTAGCATCTGTAGCTGTTAAAATCTGTAGCTGTTAGCATGTGTAGCTGTTAACATCTGTAGCTGTAAAAATCTGTAGCTGTTAGCATGTGTAGTTGTTAACATCTGTAGTTGTGTTAGCATGTGTAGCTGTTAACATATGTAGCTGTTAGCATGTGTAGCTTTTGAAGGGATTTCAAACGGTGTTCAATGAGCCAGACGTGTCTTAAAATGATAAAGATTTATTGACAGGCACAGATTAACAGAATAATCAGAGTTTCACAGGGAATAGAACAATTAATTGTGCACTATCGGTCTTTTGCAGACACGTGACATTTTGCACTCCCGGTCGCCATTTTCCGGGGATACCCGTTCAGTTAAACAGAGGAAGTCCATGCCTTAGCTGCTACCTCGTAAGGATCAATGTTGTTAATTGAAGCTAACTTCACCATGTAACGTTCTCTGGCTTCAAGGTTGAGTTTCTCTCTATAAGGCTTCTGCTCATTTTTATATTTAGTTTGCATTTTGCTGATGTTATTGTTCTGTATCGCACTGTGTTTAACATGGACTTCCTCTGTTTAAATGAACGGGTATCCCCGGAAAATGGCGACCGTAAGTGCAAAAAGATATGAGCCGTGACGTCACGTGCAAAAGACCGATAAATTGTGAGCATTTCAGACCTGTCCGCGCCGAAGGTCCCCCGAGAATGCTGACTCTCCTTAGTTGTTTGTGTGATATGTGGCTTGTTCTGGTGTGTGATTGGCTGATCTACTGATAAAACTGCCCTGTTTAGATTCCTTATTGTGTGCGTGGCTTCTTCCTTATTGTGTGTGCGTGGCTTCTTCCTTATTGTGTGTGCGTGGCTTCTCTTTTGTCCTTAAGACATAAAGAGTTTAATGTACAGTATATTTGTTTGTATCTGTCTGTACCATGGACTCCCATGTGTATAAGCCAGTTTGTTTGTATTAGAATGTTACTATGTGTGTTTTTATATTCTTTGGATGTTCTGTGGGTCAGTTTGACTTTTTGGGCTTGTCCCAGGAATGTAGACATCCTTGTTTGGCTTACCCTGTGTGCTGCTTCCAAGCTGGACAGAAAACATGTTTGCACAAACATTTGTTATAATACTTTGTTTGCAGAACACTTGTATATTGGTTTCAATCAGAATATCCTTCAGCACCCTCTCTTGACCTATTAAAAATAGGTCAAAATAACCTGCACGACCCCCTTGGATCCTCCAAAGAGGACCCCAACATAACCACCAAAAAAGAACAACCCCCAGAACCAAATCCAAATCCCCTACACCACATCTACAGCTCAACTCCAGTGCGAAGCACTCACTGCTAGAAATCCATCTCAATCCAACTCCATTTACCTCTATCTGACTCCAAAGTTACTCCCCAAATCAAATGCTAAACTAATACACATGTCCCAAGACTACTTTGACCTAAACTACAAATTCCTAAAGGATATGCGCAAATTGATTAAATGTACCAGGATAACTGTCACTCCACCTCAAGTCCACCTCGTCGCCTCTACAGGTATCTGGTTTCAGCCGGACGCAGGTGCTCACGTCCGTCTGGCAATGAGCTGCGTCTGGCCTGCACCAAGGGGAACATAGTCCCATGGTCATCCACCCCTCCGGAAGCAATCATCCTTGAGATCACTGCTCTCGCACACGGCGCAACACACCCCATAAACACGCAAAATAGAACACGAATAGCCAGCAGAAATGCTAAAAGCTTGAACAGCACCTGAGTCCACGACCCACTAGTGAACCAAGACATCACATCCCACTGTCCAGCCGGTGCATCCTCCGCTTTCGCCTTCTGAAGTTCTTTCAGCTGTGCCAGGGCTGCTGTAACCCGCGCCTGGGGGTTTGCAGCCGTTTCATCAGGTATGTAAGTACAGCAGGGGTTCCTGCCGATGATCACACATACCCCATTCCTAGACGCAGTAAACAAATCCAAAACCACTGTACGACGGAAGGACACTCTCCTCGGGGCCCTCCGCTCCGCAGAGGTGCTCTGTAATGCCCGAACCGCCTCATAAATGAACATCCCAAAACCGTAATGTAAGACTTCTACGCGCCTATAAGTCCCCACATCTGCCCCCGGAAAGAAGCGACGCTTCTACTCTACCGGAACCTCTGAACCCCACGTCGACTCAAGCTGTGTCACGCCAGACGTCCACCTCCGTCCCCCATACTGAGAACCATTAGTCAAAGACGCCATAACTGAGCCGTCAGTAATCGCCACTGGTGCACAAAGTCCAGTCCAGTCGGTGGGCAAGGTCAGAAGCACCTCATGTCCACACAGACAGGCTAGATCCTTTACAGGATACGTATCATCCCTGCCGGGTACACCTGTGAACTGTACCCCTGGGTGGTACACCGCTCGGCACCTCTCAGTGGGCAGTGACCCCACCACCACCTTATAAGAGTCTTGATGATGAATGCGGTGCACACAGACAGGGAACTGTCCACAAGATGTCCAATCAGCAAACTGACTCGACACCACCGGCTGCGACAAAGTACTTGATTCGCACCTCTTAGGCTCACATTGCAGGTGTTCTCTAACTAACCCTCTGGATCTGATCTGGAGCGCACAGAATGACACCCCCTGCTCTAATGCCCACACCTGTAGGGTAGGTGCTGAGACAGGAAGCTAAATGTAGATGTAACACGCAGAGTCCTGACGCTCTCTGGCTAAAAAGTGTGCATACCTGTACCAGCTGTTCATCCGAAAGCTAGAAGACAGATTCAAGGCTAGATGATCACTATCCTGCACTTGAGACCACACTCCGGGGTTGGGGACGTCTCTCCTGTCCCTCGGATGGGTGACAGGATGACACCTAGGGCGACCTGGTATAATACAGTTAAGTTCCAACACCAGAATGATGGAAACCAAAATCAATGACACCATACCCCCTACCATAAAAAGCCTGTTATGTCCCTCAGCCATGCTGAACCTAATCAGAAACCTTTCACAGTGTCTCTCTGTGAACCCTGAAATGTGATGAAATACAACAAAACACAATTTAACCCCCTCTCAGTTAAATCGGTAGAACCTGAAAGAGTGAATGCACATAACACTCAATGCATGCAAATCTTACAAAATCTTCTTTTCTCCTCTTTTTTCTTTTTTTTTTTTACACAGGAATCACGGGATCATCACCTGCAAGGCAAAATCAGTCTTAAAATGAACACAACACCGTTCTACTGCTTTTTAAAAGCAGCGTGAAACCTTACACCTTGAAAATGAGTAAAACTCCCAAAATTTCATTGTTCAAGCTTAAAGATTGTAAAATGTGCCTCAAATATTAGCCCGTCTACCGTAACGGTAGAGCCTGAAAGTGAAATCTTGGGTCCGGTTGTAAGCAAAAGTATGTGTTGGTGTTTTGAACTTGACCTCTAGCCTTAGGAAAATAGTAAAAATGTTGAATGTGAATAAAAGTTAAACTATAGCGGCAAGTAGTTGACAGCTAAATCAACTCTAAGCTAAGATTATTAATGTAAAGTATACACTGTAACACTAACTCAAAAAGTCAAAGGTCAAGTCTAAAATCTGATTTTAAATGTGTGATACTTTAAATGTGAAATTTAAAGTTTAAAATTTACTGATTTATCCCAAATACTGACACTCTTAAGAATCCAAGAAAGTAGAAACCCCTTCGAAATTAGCAACAACACCCGCCTTATTAGTTATTTCAATTTCAATGAAACACCCTGAACTTTGTTCTCCTCAGATCTTGCTGACGATGCACTTCTTCCGAAACAACTTAGATGTTGAACCGTTGCCACCTCTCCTTGGGCTGCAGATTACGGAGGATAATAATAACCCAGTTGGGACTATGTTCCATTCCCCGATCCACTGGCAAGCAACTGCCCCAACCCAAAAAGGTGGATGCCTCTCTCTCTCTTCGGCTCCTCTTGCTGTTACTCTGCCTTTCAGCTGCCCCCTTTCCTCACAGGGCGACAAGGCAGGGAGCTCTATGCAGCCGGGGGAACTTCACTTCCCTATCGTTCTGGTCTGCCCTCAGAAGTAAGCGCAAAGATGCTTTTCAGCCCATAGCAAGAGCAAGGATGCTTTTCAAGATGCTTTTCCACAGCAAGAACAAGATACTTTTCAGGGTGCTTTCCCACACGAATTAAAACACCTCCTCCGGGACAGATGACTTCCATGCATGAGGAAGTAAACCGTTGAAGCAACAGAAGCCCACACCTTCCTCGATCGCAGCTTTCAGGAATGAAGATGCAGGAAGGCTCACCCACAGCGCGTGTGGACCACTCACTCCAGGTGCAAAACCAGAGCTGTTAGCTTTTGCAGCTCCGTCGATCCGATTTATTGACCTGCGATGCTCTTCTGCAGGTGCGCACAGGTTGAGATGACAACACTGGCCCATCCACTCTCGCTCGGGTCATTCTCTCTTGGAGACCCTGAGAAACACCCAAGGTGCCAGTGGACCTTCAGGCCTCGCGTCCTCAGGAGTGATGGAATCAGGGATCTGTAGATGGAAACTGGACAAAAAACCTATTAGCATTTCAACGTACATTGCATGTGACATTTTAACACTTTCTTCCGAGGGCCATTTAATGTTCGCTATGGCCCTGGAGATGATCTTCCAGTAGGTAACCCATAAGGGGTGAAACCTATACCCCCATTCACAGAAGCTCCCACAGCCATAAGGGCTATTTGTTAGAGCTTCAAGCCAATTAATTTTAGTCTGTGCACAGATTTTTGCCAATTAACTTTCATTTGTATGTGTAACCGTTAGTCTCTTTCCTGTATCTGGGGTAATAAATCAAACCAAAAGCATGCTTGAGACCTAAAGTCTTTCCAACCTTCTGCAGATCTGCAATTTTTTAAATAGGTACCGTTATCTATCTGATTTTAGCAGGAAAACTGTGACTATGAATGTAATGGTAGATTCAACATTTAATCACCGTTTTACTGTTTTCTCTTATAGCCGGCTAGGCCTCCAGCCAGCCGGTAAATGTAACCCGCAAACCCATAAATCTTTGAAACCCTTTACCGGTCCGATCATGTCAGTGTAATCGATTAATATCTCATGACCCGGTGTCATCTTGGTCCGAAATTTTCCTTGTTCGCGCAGCGTTCTCATCATTTTACAGTTATAGAATGAACACATGGTACATTCTTTCACAAACGATCTGATCAGATAATTCAAATGTGTGTGTGCCGCCAGCTGACCTCATCTGGCGTCATCTGGCGTGCACCCACATGCGCAAGTCCTCGTGTCGACCCAAATTTTTCTTCTTTAGGCTCAGTGGAAGGACCCATCTTCCATCTTTAGGATGAATCCACAATCCATCTTTTTGCCCTTCAGCTCCATGGTCCAGTCCCACTGTTTCTCTTCAGGAGCCACCCTTGTCTTCTGAGGATATGACCACAATTTGATGCTCCTCCTGTTGTTAAATCCGTTAAACAGTTTCCTCTTGCTGTTTAGGACGTATCTCTGTCATGCCCGTTATATTTGCGCTTGCTACTTCTGTTGGTAACAATAAGGTTGTTAGAAGTGCTCATATCTGCCTCATGTATGATTTGTTTCTCTCCACTAAGTGAGTTCAATGTGTGCTGCACCGAAAGTCTACACAGAGCCCTGACCTCTGCCCTCTGTGCTGACTTTGTCCCCCTCGCAGCTTTGCACACCCCCGCATGTTAAAACCCTGATCTGTTACACTGCAAAACCAGCGCTGCGCTGTTCCTCCTGTTGACAGAAACAACTTTCATCACAAAACACCACGTGTCCCTCCTGTAATTGTGCATCCTACAGACCTGTTCTCACCTACCTGCAGTCTCCTCACTTTTGAAACCATAGTTCTAACCCTGTCCCACTATGTAGATGAGAAGTTCAAGTGTCCAACTTCTAATTCCCCTGCTTTCCTGATTTATTGATCCTGCTTGAACTGAGTAATGGCTAAAAGTATGAAGCTTATCTTTAATCTAGAATTTCACTTCTACGACCTCATGTAAAGCACCTTTACCTTTCAATTATCCGTTGTATTAAGCCAGACTCACAAAGCTGCATTCCCTCAAGAAAAATGCCATCAGGTAATTATTATTATTATTTTTATTTATTTTTATTTTTATTTTTTTATATGAATATATACTGTGACACCAGTTTATCATGTGAAAACATTTATAAATGTCATTCTACTTCAGGACTCGGGATGGGAGCCCTATTATTCCATATTATTTCATCTTAGAGCCTTCTGGACGAGGGGAACTAGACAAACAGAACCCACAAATCAGTAATAACCTAAGAATTATGTGACATGCTGGGACATGCCCTACTGGTGTTTATGTGTATCATTAAACAAAGTTTTTCCTCGTTTGAATCCTGAGACTACGGCTCACGATCGATTCAACCAGGTCAAATGCTAGGCCGATACCTTCACCGGTTGCTGGCATGAGTGACTCCTAACAGCTGTTTCACGTCTCTGCATGTGTGACCTTGTTCATTGTCCAGCGTTTGTCAGCTTTGGCGACCAGCAAACTCGTTCCGGTCGCTGTGTCTCGTTCAGGATGGCCCAAGTCCTGACTTCAATTGATTTCAGTTTGTAGTTGCTGACAGTTACATCTAGTTGCTGCTTGGACAGTTCATTGTCAAGGTCTCTGCCTTGGAGGTATGGCTGAGGAAGTTCATAGACAGTCTCTTGTTTGCACTTTGCTTTTGCCCCCTTGAGTGTCTTTATGTCATTGTTATTTTTGCAAAGCGTGTTGAGTGATCCTGTCAGCTGTTGTTCGCAGAGAGTCACGGTGAACCGATGTCAGAGTCAACTTTACACATTCAATCTTAATTGAACCTAAACCGATAACCACAGTCTCCTGATATCAAACGCAGGTGTTATATTTAAAAAAAAAATTTTTTTTATCCTAGCTCATGGGAAATTACATCATGTTCTCTGTAAGAGGCCTGCTTGTCTCACCTCCCCCCTCCACCAACTGTGTGCTGTCAGGCTATACAAAAAAGGAAAAATAAAGTTAATAGAATAAAATAAAGTCCATATATAAAAGTTAATAAAATTAAAATAAAGTCCATATATAAAAAGGCCAATTAAAGACCGTGTAAAGTGAAATTAAATTTGTGTTTTTAGTTTGTCACATGGCATAAATATGTGTTATTAATCACCCATATAAATCTGACTGATTAAAAACGTTGTTTTCCTTATAAAATTAAGTGTCAAAAATCACAAAACTGTCAGGCTATACAAAAAAGGAAAAATAAAGTTAATAGAATAAAATAAAGTCCATATATAAAAGTTAATAAAATTAAAATAAAGTCCATATATAAAAAGGCCAATTAAAGACCGTGTAAAGTGAAATTAAATTTGTGTTTTTAGTTTGTCACATGGCATAAATATGTGTTATTAATCACCCATATAAATCTGACTGATTAAAAACGTTGTTTTCCTTATAAAATTAAGTGTCAAAAATCATCAAAAAACCTTATTTTGTCTTAGTCTGAGACTGTGGGGGCGTGTCAGCAGTGGGCGTGGTTTCCTGCACCCTTCAGAGCTGACTGAGCTGTGGACAGGCAGACGGAGAAGCAGAGAGATTCACCTGCTCCGTTTTTGGCTGCCAGCAACTCCCTTTTCCAAGAGTTTACGCTGTTTTTAGTGCACTAACAACTCTGGTTTTGTTTTTAAAGTAGAGGACACAAAGATAATTCATAACTCCGCTGTTATGTGTTTAATAATAAGCGCTATTTTAGAAGATGAGTGGACTCGCGGTCCGAGCCGGTCACATCGCATGCGGGGTCAGTTCAGTCCCCCCCCCGCGCGCAGCTGCTCAAGGAGAATGAGAAGAAAGCAGAGCTTTGCCCAGTGAACAGGCACGCACAGAATGCTCCGTGTGTGGTGTCTCTCTGCATCGGGCTTTAGTGATCGCTCTCACACACACACGAGCGGGGGAGGTGGGGGGGGGGGTGCGGCGCGGAGCTGCAGGTGGCAGCTCCCTCCAGCAGCAGCCTGGGTTTGTTCTCCTCCTGCGTCTCATGTGGGTGCCCTGACCATTAAAACATCCAGGGAAGATGCAGGAACGACGCATAATTGATTAGCTAGCTAACAATGAACAAAATATCCATGCTATTGCTATCTGATGCTATCTGCGACTCGCGAGTGAACGGCTCCACCCATGCGAAGGACAATTTATATGACGGGAGCAGCAGGGGGTAGGGCTAAACTAATGAGAACCGCGTGACGAAACGCGGTCCTGTTTAAAACACGCCTAAAAAATCCTGAAACAGACATGTCTTTATACAGACTTTCATCTATAACTCCAAAATTAATTGAGCTACAATTTTGAGACTTTTTACTCATTTACAACATTACAATTATGACATTTATAATGTTTATTTAAGAAAATGTTGAAATTCACTTTACACTGTCTTTAAGTACTGGACCAAATTTTAAAAGATATATCTGTCCTGTCTTTATCCGCATTTATCTCCAGCCAATGCACGTGTCCCATCTGGTTAGTACAATGGATAAAAGTTACCCTAGAGTTGAAGCAACAACTTAGTTTAAAATCAATTTGACCTACACCCAAGAGTTCACCGCCTCTCACTCACAAACCTCATCTCCTGCTTTACAGATCCCCTTGTTAGTCTAACTGATAAATTGTAAATCTCTTAAAATCCCCAAAATAAGCTTTTTCTGCTCTGTGGCTGAACTTGAACCTCCAACACTCCTGCATGTCGCGAGGTATGACTGCTCTTCTCCACAGCCTAATGCTGTGTTTTTTTTTTATTTTTTAAATAGCGTACTATTCTCTGTGTCATCTAATTTCTGTAAAGTTTGTGCCATTAAACCTAACTGCTCATACCTTTGAACGAGTTTTACCTGTTTACTATACTCCTTAGTTAACTGTTTACGCTCTAATTACCTCTGATCCTTCAGCTTTTTACATCTCTCATTGTTTATTGCCTGTAAAATTCTAATTACAGCTTGAACTGTTTGTAATTATTATTATTATTGCTCTCGTAATCCGAGGCCATGGTCTTGAGCCGGAAAAGGGTAGCATGCCTTCTCCGGGTCGGGGAGGAGGTCCTGCCCCAAGTGGAGGAGTTTAAGTATCTCGGGGTCTTGTTCACGAATGAGGGAAAACTGGAGCGTGAGATCGATAGGCGGATAGGTGCAGCGTCCGCAGTGAAGCGGGCGCTGTACCGGTCTGTCGTGGTGAAGAGAGAGCTGAGTCAAAAGGCAAAGCTCTCAATTTACCGATCGATCTACGTTCCCACCCTCATCTATGGTCATGAGCTCTGGGTTATGACCGAAAGAACGAGATCTCGGATACAAGCGGCTGAAATGAGTTTTCTCCGCAGGGTGTCTGGACTCTCCCTTAGAGATAGGGTGAGAAGCTCAGTCATCCGGGAGGGACTCGGAGTAGAGCCGCTGCTTCTCCACATCGAGAGGAGCCAGTTGAGGTGGCTCGGGCATCTGGTTAGGATGCCTCCTGGACGCCTCCCTGGTGAGGTGTTCCGGGCATGTCCCACCGGGAGGAGACCCAGAGGAAGACCCAGGACACGCTGGAGGGACTATGTTTCTCGGCTGGCCTGGGAACGCCTTGGGATTCCCCCAGAGGAGCTGCTCCAAGTGGCTGGGGAGAGGGAAGTCTGGGCCTCCCTACTTAGGCTGCTACCCCCGCGACCCGACCCCGGATAAGCGGACGAAAATGGATGGATGGATGGATGGATTGCTCTCGTAGAGTTTCTTGTCGTTGTTCTTTGACATTTCCCTTAATGTGTGCCATACTTTGTTTTATCACAAATCCAGTCACTCAAATGTTTATTCTCAAACACGCTCAGATTTACTGGGATCTTGTTAAAAAACACAACTGAGAGTCTGTGGCTCAAGGCCTCTGGGATCAGACTGACTTCTGTGTTGGTGAACAGCCCCCTCTAGCGAACAAGATACGGCACACCATACACAACTGAACAGAAGACAACATTAAACACACACTCTCTGAGTCCACACAAACATTTAACCACAACTTAAAAACTCATAATTCTAATCTAAATGAGATCTCTTCCCCCTATAGTGATCATTTTCATAGAAAAAATTAAAGAAATGTGACGTACAGTATTTTAAAATGAATTAAACAGAGAAGCAATCAACCCCCTCATGTAATTCATGTGTGTAACACCTCCCTCTGGTGGAGGATTGAAACAGAGAAGCAATCAGCACCACATAATGTAATTCATGTGCGTAACACCTCCCTCTGCTGGACACAACTGGACAGAAGACAAATTTAAATTCACACATCTGAGTTCACATAGCTAATTAATAATAATTCAAAAATGCACAAATTGAACATAAATGGATCCAACCCCCCTATTTATTCTTAAACACAAAGAAAAAATTAAAGAAATGACGCGCAAAACATTTTAAAACAAATTAAACCACGAACCAATCAGCACCACCCTAATTAGACCTCCAAGGTGTAAACCCCCAGGGCGAATTCCACGAGTCAGTTTGAAAGGCTGACACAGGCACCCTGAGGTGGCGTGCTTTTCCCTGACAGACCCTACATCGGTCCTGTCTACACCCCCCAGCGCGAATTCCACGAGTCAGTTTGCAAGGCTGAGACAGGCACGCTGGGTGGTGTCTACCACGTGACTGCGATGAGTTCCCGCGAAGCACCGAGACACGTAGGTTCACTTCCCAAGTGACTTCCGGCGTGCCCCTTTGGCAAACACCGGGCAACGGGTGAGACGTACGACGTCAAAACAAGCGGCAATGATCAGTCTGGTCACGAAATCCGCATCAAATTCCGGGAAAACCCTGAACGCATATTCGTGTTCCAAAGATTGACTTCCAACTACATGACAATCGAACGCACCCGGAAAAAGAAATGACGCACAAACATTTTAATACGAATTAAACCCACGAACCAATTAGCACCACCCTAATTAGACCTCCCAGGTCTAAACCCCCAGGGCGAATTCCACGAGTCAGTTTGTAAGGCTGACACAGGCACCCTGAGGTGGCGTGCTTTTCCCTGACAGACCCTACATCGGTCTTGTCTACACCCCCAGCGCGAATTCCACGAGTCAGTTTGCAAAGCTGAGACAGGCACGCTGGGTGGTGTCTACCACGTGACTGCGGTGAATTCCCGCGAAGCACCGAGACACGTAGGTTCACTTCCAAAGTGACTTCCGGCGTGCCCCTTTGGCAAACACCGGGCAACGGGTGAGACGTACAACGTCGAAACAAGCGGCAGTGATCAATCTGGTCACGAAATCCGCATCGAATTCCGGGAAAACCCTGAACGCATATTCGTGTTCCAAAGATTGACTTCCAGCTACATGACAATCGAACGCACCCGGAAACGTGGAACGACAACAGTCTATGAGGTTCTGCCTCCCCCTCCGGCGACCCGACGGTAGTTATCCCGCCCCTGTGAAACCGGCGGCAGCAAAATGCAACTCACGAACCGAACCGAACACGTTTGTCCCCAAAAAAGTAAGTAATAAAATATTTACAACCAGCACACGACACACACAAAGTGAAACTAAACGAGGATGTGACACACACGCACCTGTACACGGCTCGGCCTGTACACCGAGCGGCGGGGGAGCGCCCCGCACCCAAACGAGTGTCTGGTTAAACTGTAAGCTGTGCCAGGTCGAATCCAGAGTATTTTAACTTAAATAAGTGATCTTTATCACGAGATTGCTTTTTTGACCAGAGTGCATAGTAATTTGGATAGTGGGCAAATTGTCATGTTAGAGTAATTCACGGTATGACTCACCTTAGTTGTTGTTCTGGAGCTCCGATGCACTCAGGGCAGGAAGCAGTCGTCGTCTTTCCCAATCAGACAGACACGACTGTCAGAACGTCGGAGGTCACCATTTGAAGGGATTTCAAACGGTGTTCAATGAGCCAGACGTGTCTTAAAATGATAAAGATTTATTGACAGGCACAGATTAACAGAATAATCAGAGTTTCACAGGGAATATAACAATTAATTGTGCACAATAAATTGTGAGCATTTCAGACCTGTCCGCGCCGAAGGTCCCCCGAGAATGCTGACTCTCCTTAGTTGTTTGTGTGATATGTGGCTTGTTCTGGTGTGTGATACATAGTTCCCATGTGACGTCACATCTGTGGGTTGTCCTGTTTGACCCTCCCACTTGTAGGTTTTGCTGCAGTTTGAGCGCATTCAAATGGATGTCCATTTTTCACGTTGTTTTTTTTGTTAATTTCTAATTAATTACAATGGTTACTTCGTGTTGTGTCAGTGGTTTTTCCAGTCGGGTAGACGTTTGGGCAACGCGCAGGTTTCACTCAATCAAAAAAAAAAGTAAACATGAAGGATTTATCTCATCGGAGAAGCTCACAGCTGAGCAGCCTGCAGCCCCAACTCTGCTCGATCTGCTCTGAAGACATCTGCCTTTGGCCGGTAAACAAAATATTCTACATAAATCATTTTATGAAACAATGTTAGAGTACAACTGTCTGTGTGTTAGAGCTGGTTTTTTTTTCATTATTTAGCGACACCGTCTTGCATGCTGTGGTTAGCTTAGCATCTCGCTAACGCAACAATGGCTGGCCTCACGGTCCATGCCGAGACCACCCCAGTGGGGAAAGGAGGACTGGAGCCGTCGTGCGGGCGACGCGTCGGTCCCATGGGACGTGCCCCCGCAACGGTTCCACGCCGTCTGACCTGAGCGAGGGACCCTCCGCTCCAGTGCTAACAACATGCTACGGTAACACTCAAAAGTGCTGGTGCTGGCTGTGTGTTATTTTAGTTAAACCTTTATTTAGCTGGTTAGATATGATTGAGACAGTTTACACATCTTTTTTGGATTTAAAGCTGTGAAGCTCCGTGTGCGCTCCTTGTAGTACGGTAATTAAATAATTAATGATATCAGAGTAACTTGTGACTAGTTGTCTGATTCGTCTGCCATGATTTCTTTCTCAAACTCAACTCCGACCACTGCCATGTTCTCTTGTTCCTTGGTGAAGCTGTGGGGTGGCTGTGTTTTTGTCCGTATAATTTGCTCTGGTTGTTCGTGTCTGAGCTGGAGGGACCCTCCGCTCCAGTGCTAACTCTATGCTAACCTCCAACACGCTCTGGTTGTTCGTGTCTGCTTGTTCGCCATCTTTGCCTTTCTTCTGCCTACAGATATGGTGCGGACGGAGCTATTGCGCAATACTGGGGCGTGTCTGGGAACTATGTATTGGCTGATCTACTGATAAAACTGCCCTGTTTAGATTCCTTATTGTGTGCGTGGCTTCTTCCTTATTGTGTGTGCGTGGCTTCTTCCTTATTGTGTGTGCGTGGCTTCTCTTTTGTCCTTAAGACATAAAGAGTTTAATGTACAGTATATATGTTTGTATCTGTCTGTACCATGGACTCCCATGTGTATAAGCCAGTTTGTTTGTATTAGAATGTTACTATGTGTGTTTTTATATTCTTTGGATGTTCTGTGGGTCAGTTTGACTTTTTGGGCTTGTCCCAGGAATGTAGACATCCCTGTTTGGCTTACCCTGTGTGCTGCTTCCAAGCTGGACAGAAAACATGTTTGCACAAACATTTGTTATAATACTTTGTTTGCAGAACACTTGTATATTGGTTTCAATCAGAATATCCTTCACTGTTAACATCTGTAGCTGTTAGCATGTGTAGCTGTTAGCATGTGTAGCTCTTAGCATTTGTAGCTGTTAGCATATGTAGCTGTTAGCATGTGTAGCTGTTAGCATGTTTAGCTGTTAGCATGTGTAGTTGTAGCATGTGTAGTTGTTGGCATGTGTAGCTGTTAGCATGTGTAGCTGTTAGCATGTGTAACTGTTAACATGTTTAGCTGTTAACATGTTTAGCTGTTAACATGTGTAGCTGTTAGCATGTGTAGCTGCTAACATGTTTAGCTGTTAACATGTGTAGTTGTTAACATGTGTAGATGTTAGCATGTGTAGCTGTTAGCATGTGTAGCTGTTAGCATGTGTAGCTGTTAGCAGCTATGTCTCGTTGTCACGTGCTTTGATAATCTAGTCCCGTAACTGTGTGTGTGTTTTTCTGTGTAGGAGCAGGAGCTTCACGTCAGACCTCCACCAACCACATGTTTGTTCTCTAACAGGTATGGTTGTAATTTCTAGTAAAATTGTTCAATATTATACTTCGGACCAGCAGCCTCCACTTCTAAAAGTCAGCGCTCACGCGGTTTGGTTGTGCACGCGCTAACACCATGAATTAGATAGTCACGCTTGCGAGGTTCTTTCAAAATAAAAGCTGATGTGTATCTCCTGTTGGTACAAATTCTGTACATAAAACACATGTTAGCACTGGAAGCTGTAATGGGACCAACATTCCTGCTCAGCTGTTTCAGAGTAGAGAACTTTTTGTGTTGCTAAGTTAAATAAATAAAAAACTTCAATGTGTTTTTCATGTTTTGACTCTAGATGATTGAAGTCATTCTTGCTGGTCTATGTTCAGAAATGATTTTTAATGTCCTCCTGTGAATATGGATCCATAATATTTAACTTTTGTCTCTGTTTTGTGGTTATTTGTATGTTCATTATGTGAGAATGTTAAATTGTTTTCCCTGAAGTTTCCATTAATATTAAAACAAAACTCTTAGTTTCCAGTGACCAGTCTCACTTCAGGCTGACTGTAGAACATCTCCAGATGTTGTTCACCAAATGTCACCAAGATCTCATGTGGAATTTCAAAATAAAGGCCCTCCAAAGTTGGACATTTTCCATGTAATTTTCCCTAAGTTGCTGTGTTTGTTGCTCGTTCTTCAGGATGTTGTAGAAACAGTGAGGGTAAGTACGACTTTACCACAAATCACATCATTACTGTGCAGAAAGTTTGTCTCATTGAAATGCAACATAGTTCAAGTAAAAACAGGAATGTTTAATTTTAAATAATTTATATGTTTAATATTTTCAAGTGACAATAATCATTTGGAAAAATAAGATAAAATTGTACATTCATTTCAGAAATGACATTTATAGCATTTTAACATCAAGTGTTTCATTTTACTGGTAAATTTTGAGAATTACAAGAGCTTTGTGTTATTTGTCCATGTCAACCAAAATCACTGGAGGTTTCTGGTTAGTGTGCATAAAATTATACTTATTGTTCTCTGAGAACATTTTAATTTAAAGTTTCATATTTTGATTTGTGCAGAAACTCTGTGAACCACACAGTCTTTGTGGTGGATCAAGTTCAGCAGAAGACAATTCAAAACCTGAAAAAACATTTAGGTAAGTATTTATTAACAGACAGAGGAGAAAAGTATTCATTCATTCAACCTTTATTTAGTCAGGTAAATCTTATTGATTCTCAAGGGCTCATTTACGAAAGCGACCTGCTACAAACTAAAGAATGATGAACATCAATGATACAAATACATTAAACAATAAACAAAAGAAAAGAAAAAGTAGCAAAAACATTATAAGGTAGATGTATAAAATCAAAGACAGGAACATATCTGCATTGGTTTTTGCCAGGATTCCAACAGATTCTGAAAACCATTTAGAGAAGTCAAGGTCGAGAGCTTCAGATCTTTTTGTAAGATATTCCATGAAGCAGGAGCAGAGTAGGAGAAGGCCCTTTTTCCAAGTTCAGTCCTCACTGACGGAACACTGCAGGTAATCATGTCCTGAGAGCGCACGCTGTAGCTGCACTCACGCAAAGACATGTAGGAGGAGATGTATGAGGGCAGCAGACCAAGAAGTGATTTAAAGATGAAAATGTACCAGTGGAAGAGTCTGCGTGAGGTTAATGATGTCCAGTTAACCAGTGAATACAGGGTGCAGTGGTGGGTACGATAATCACAACCAGTTATGAATCTTAGTGCACCATGATAGACAACATCCAACATCCGCAGGGTGCTTGTAGGAGCATTCATGTAGAGAATGTCACCGTAATCAATGGAGGGAAGGAAAGTCACAGATACAAGGCGTTTCCTAACATTCAGTGTTAGACATGATCTGTTTCTGAAAAAGAAACCCAGTTTAACTTTCAGTTTCTTCACTAGGTTTTCCACGTGGAGTTTAAAAGAGAGATGTGAATCGATCAGGATACCCAGATATTTATAGGAATCAACAAACTCAATAGGGACACCATTTGAGGATAAAATCAGAGGAAGATCTGCTGGGACCGACTTCCTACTTGAAAAAAACATCCCTTTTGTTTTATCAGCATTTAGGACAAGTTTGAGACGGAACAAATCTGACTGGATGATGTCAAAAGCGGATTGCAGTAACTGGAAAGCCTTAGCTACTGTTTTAGCTCGGCAGTAAACAACTGTATCATCAGCATAGAAATGTAAGGATGCATCAGGGATGCTCTGACCTACATTAGCTATGTAGATTGTAAAGAGGGTTGGTCCTAAAACTGAGCCTTGTGGTACACCATTTTTAACTGTTAAATAGCTGGAAAAAGTAGCTGGAAAAAGTAGCTGGAAAAAGTACAACAAAAAGTATAACTCTGAATTATAAATGTTGAACTGATTTTAAAATGATTTTAGTTGCTGTTATGGCCATGAAGGACAGAAGCACATTTTATTCCAGTTTTATTCAGCAACATGCGTACATTACACATAAATGTTTTTTCACTGAAACTAAATGAATATTCAAACTTCTTCCTGATCATTTTGAAAGCGATTTAGTAACAACTTGAGTTCGACATATCATGCCAGAGTAAGGACAACACATGTTCCTTGTGTTAACATTAGCAGATCTGGTGAGACACGTGAGAAATGGTTCCACGAGCAGCTCTGAGTCTTGAATGAAGAACTCCTGGAACCAAGGGAGTAACTTTGTGTTGAAAGTTGGTGGGGACGGAAATCGAAAATGCTGCATCTGCTTTTTTGGACAAAGTACCGGTACTTTTTTCAATTGTGTATGTCATAATAACAATAACAGTTGTATGACACCCTTACTAGCAGTTCAACAGCTGTATGACACCCTTACTAGCAGTGTAACAGCTGTATGACACTGAGTAGCAGTTTAACAGCTGTATGACACCCTGAGTTAGCATTTATCCTGTCAGATCATTGTACAATGTTACTAACACCTTCATTTTCATTTCATCAGCACACAAGTTTTATACAAAAAGTCTTTGGAAGAAGGCACGATACAGAAAGACATTGTTAACAGGAATAACAATAAAAAACTTTATTTAAATAGGACCTTCCAGCAACAACTTGCATTGTCCAAAGAGCATTACAAGATAATAAAGATAAAGGTTGAATGAATGAATGAAAATAATACTACAAACCGGATTCCAAAAAAGTTGGGACACTAAACAAATTGTGAATAAAAACTGAATGCAATGATGTGGAGATGGCAAATGTCAATATTTTATTCGTAATAGAACATAGATGACAGATCAAAAGTTTAATCTGAGTAAATGTAACATTTTAAAGGAAAAATATGTTGATTCAAAATTTCACAGTGTCAACAAATCCCAAAAAAGTTGGGACAAGTAGCAATAAGTGGCTGGAAAAAGGAAATTGAGCATATAACGAACATCTGGAAGACCAATTAACCCATTTAGCCCCACTGGCAACAATTGTTGCCAAAGTGTATCACTGTCATTTTCCACTCAGTAAAAAAATCTCAAATGTATTAATGCAACATTTTCCACCTATAAACTAGTAGACAACTTAGACAAAGGTTTTGATTTTAAAAAATGTTTCCAAGTGCTTCCTGTTTTATGATATCACATGTTTCCTGGGCCATCCGGCTGAAGACATGGAATATGCAAATCGTCCTGGAAAAGGGTAATTTTCATAACATTTCTTATGGTTTCCCCCAATACTTTTTTATAATCATTTAATCTTTCAAGTCTCTACTGTAACACTCTCCACAAAAATTGTACCTAGGATAAATATTTTTTTGTTCATGGGCGTCTTTTTGTAAGTGGCAACAAAAGTTGCCAATGGGCACATAGCTTGTCGCTAACTACAGGAAAACACTGTCTGCAGGATTGCACCTAATTTTCTTATTTCAAATTGTAAAATGATGTGCAATGTCTTATTTTAGTCTTCTAAGGATACTCTTCCTAGCAAAATAAATTATGTAGTCAAGGCCTGTGTGTCTAAGATTTTTATTTGCTTCCATACATCATTCTCTTGCTAGCCAACATCATTTTTTTGCTAGCCTAACATTAGCTTGTGTTTCGCTGAGGTAAAATATGTTGATGATCTAGCCATATGTAGGAAGCCACACAGATCTGGTGGAAACTGGACTTGGTCAGGGACCAAGTGTGGTTCTTGGCCTGGCAGAGAAAGCTGAAGTTCCACCTGGAGTCAAGTTTTACCATGACAACCTCTTCATAACCCTGTCCCTGGTGGATGAGATGACCCTGAGAGGCTATGGCAGCTGTGGCACGATGCGACAAGCTCAGCTCCACAAGGTTCCTTTCACAGAACCCAAGACCTTCAAGAAGACACCCAGAGGAAATGCTGAATATCTTGTTGAGGCAGAGAAGCTGATTGTAAGGTGGAATGACAACAGCATGGTCACTGTGGTGTCAAACATGGAAAGGGAGTTCATCGAAACTGAGGCAAAGAGATGGAACAAACCAAAACGGACCATGGACAAGGTCAGACAGCCCAAGTGTATCCAGGATTACAACACACACATGGGAGGAGTGGACCTGCATGACCAGTTTGTCAGCCGCTACAGAGTCAACATATGGTCCAAGAAGTGGTGGTGGCCATGCTTCAGCTGGGCCCTGAACAGTGCCATGGTGAACAGCTGGTGCTATTACAGGTACACAAGGCTGCATGTTATTTAGCAATATCACAATCGTGTTTGTGATGTTTGACATGAGGTGATCGCTAGTGCTCTTCATTTGACAAGAGCAACAGTGATGATATCCAGACCAACATCACAAACTCAAGCATGATATTGCTTTTACAGAACATTCTACATATGGGGCATGACACTGTAGAAAGGAGGATATTGATAATTCATCAATAGCATCATAAATGAACAAAAACATGGCATATTCATTCATCTATCATGCTTGTTTTTTCATTCATTTAGAACCTGGAAAAGTGGCCAGAAAGATCCTCTCCTTCCAGAGGCTGGTAGCCCAGACCCTCCTCCTGTGCCATGGAACAAAAGCCAAGTAGGCAGGGCAGAAAATCTTTAATGGCTGTGGCGATAACTGATGCCACCAGGTTTGATCATTTCAACCACTGGCCTTGCAACACTGGTAGCAGGACGTACAAGCGATGCAAAAACTGTGGCGGACGCACATCGTTTGCGTGTGAAAAGTGTGATGTGCCACTTCATTTGGAGTGCATCAAGAAGTACCACACTGAGTAGATCATCCATAAAAGATGATGGAATGTATGGGATGAAATATATACATATATGGTAAATGGTAAATGGTAAATGGAGCTTATTTATATAGCGCTTTCCAGCCCCCTATGAGGGACCCCAAAGCGCTTTACAATACCAACATCCACCCATTCATACACACATTCATACACCGGTAGCGGTAGACTGCCATGCAAGGCGCCTTCCAGTCCTACCGGGAGCAACTCGGGGTTAAGTGTCTTGCCCAGGGACACAACGACACATGGTGTGCGGAACCGGGATTCGAACCACCAACCTTCCGATCGGGGGACGACTGCCATTACCACTACGCCACGGCCGCCCCATATATGTGTGTTATTAGAGGTTCTAAGAAAAAAACACTGTTCGTTGAAGTTTTGATTACAAAGTTACAAAATTCGAGTCTACAGACGAATAAATTAAGAATAAAAAAACTGTTCAAATTGTTTGTTGTTTGGAATTTTATACAGGAGGAACCTGATGCTCCAACTTTTTGTTATTATTTATTCTGACTACATTATTATTTTGTTATTACTATATTATTATTAGTTCTCTATTATGAACGGGTGACAGTTGACCTAGTGACAAGCTGTGTGACTACTGGCAACAATTGTTGCCAGTCATAAAAATGCCATTTTCTTCAAATCAAAATACAGAATGATGAAAATAAATACATAACATGATTCAGAAGGACCCAACTGATAAAATAACATGCCTTACAACTCTGAAAAAAATTTGGGCTTAAATGGGTTAACACTAATTAGGTCAACTGACAACATGATTGGGTATAAAAAGAGCTTCTCAGAGTGTCAGTGTCTCTCAGAAGCCAAGATGGTAAGAGGATCACCAATTCCACCATTGTTGTGCAGAAAGATAGTGCAGCAATACCAGAATGGTGTTACCCAGCGTAAAATAGCAAAGACTTTTAAGTTATCATCATCAACCGTGCATAACATCATCAAAAGATTCAGAGAATCTGGAACAATCGCTGTGCGTAAGGGTCAAGGCCGTAAAACTCTACTGGATGCTCGTGATCTCCGGGCCCTTAAACGTCACTGCACCTCAAACAGGAATGCCACTGTCAAGAAATAACAGAATGGGCTCAGGAATACTTCCAGAAAGCATTGTCAGTGAACACAATCCGCCATTGCCAGCTGAAACTCTACAGTGCAAAAAGGAAACCATTTCTAAGCAAGCTCCACAAGCTCAGACGTTTGCACTGGGCCAGGGGTCATTTAAAATGGAGTGTGACAAAATGGAAGACTGTTCTGTGGTCAGATGAGTCACGATTTGAAGTTCTTTATGGAACACTGGGACGCCATGTCATCCGGACCAGAGAGGACAAGGATAGCCCAAGTTGTTATCAACGCTCCGTTCAGAAGCCTGCATCACTGATGGTATGGGGTTGCATGAGCGCTTGTGGCATGGGCAGCTTGCATGTCTGGAAAGGCACCATTAATGCAGAGAACTATGTTCAGGTTCTAGAACAACATATGCTCCATCTAGACGTCATCTCTTTCAGGGAAGACCCTGCATTTTTCAACAAGATAATGCCAGACCACATTCTGCAGCAATCACAACATCATGGCTACGTAGGAGAAGGATCCGGGTACTGAAATGTCCAGCCTGCAGTCCAGATCTTTCACCTATAGAGAACATTTGGCGCATCATAAAGAGGAAGGTGCAACAAAGAAGGCCCAAGACGATTGAACAGTTAGAGGCCTGTATTAGACATGAATGGGAGAGCATTCCTATTTCTAAACTTGAGAAACTGGTCTCCTCTGTCCCCAGACGTCTGTTGAGTGTTGTAAGAAGAAGGGGGGATGCCACACAGTGGTAAAAATGGACTTGTCCCAACTTTTTTGGGGATTTGTTGACGCCATGAAATTTTGAAACAACATATTTTTCCCTTAAAATGATACATTCTCTCAGTTTAAACTTTTGATCTGTGATTTGTGTTCTATTCTGAATAAAATATTAGATGTTGGCACCTCCACATCATTGCATTCAGTTTTTATTCAAAATTTGTTTAGTGTCCCAACTATTTTGGAATCCGGTTTGTAAAAAACAACAACAATTAAGATTGTTATTTTCTCCCTAGCTTCATACAGTGCTCTTGATGTGTTGTGTATGTACTTACCTTAATATCTTTAAAATGCAGTGTTTGTGTTTATGGCAGCGCTGCATCTTCTTTGCAACAAATTCATCTACCAAGGCTTGAAACACGTTTGAAAAGTAAAAATTCTGGAGGAGTTTCATCTGTGTAACTGTAAAGTCTTTGTCAAAAGAAATGTCCTACTCCAGATGTTCTGTTGGTGTCCAGATAATGAGCGAGCAGCTCTGAAGCTCCATGCATGTCACTGTCAGCTGAACCTGGAAGAATAAATGTACAACACGTTTTAATGAAGGTTGAAAATATCTGTCACATAATTTAATTTCTTTTTTTCATTTACCCTTTATTTATACAGATACCCATACCATGCCATTTTATTTATAGAGCACTTAAAATAGCGACAAGGCCAACAAGGGCTGTACAAACAAACAAACAACAGGCAACACACACAATGAAGTAAAAAAACGGAATTTAGACATAAAAACGTTGCAGATAATAAATATAACAACCAACCTGTGTGAAGCAAACAGGTTCAAACACAGATCATCTGGTGTTGAAAGCTACTGAATAGTAATGTGTCTTTAAATGGGATTTGAAAACTGAGAGGGAGGGGGCCTGTCTGACGAGCAGAGGTAACTCATTCCAGAGTCTTGGTCCTGCTACAGAGAAGTTCCTGTCACCTCTGCGTTTAAGACGAGTGTTGGAACCGCCTTCCTATTTGAAAAAAACATCCCTTTTGTTTTATCAGCATTTAGGACAAGTTTGAGACGGAACAAATCTGACTGGATGATGTCAAAAGCGGATTGCAGTAACTGGAAAGCCTTAGCTACTGTTTTAGCTCGGCAATAAACAACTGTATCATCAGCATAGAAATGTAAGGATGCATCAGGGATGCAGTGACCTACATTAGCTATGTAGATTGTAAAGAGAGTGGGTCCTAAAACTGAGCCTTGTGGTACACCATTTTTAACTGTTAAATAGCTGGAAGAAGTACCGTTATGTTGAACACATTGCCTCCGATTGGAAAGATAGTTAGAAAACCAACTGATGGTGTGATCAGAGAAACCGATTTCTGAGTTTCTGAGCTCTCAGAAATCGGTATTTGATGAAGAAATGTGATTTGATGTCTCTGTGATTTAAATGTGTCTGGAATGACAAAAAGAAAAAAGAACTTGAACAAGTTTCTGTCCACAGTCACACTGACTAAAGCTGACACATTAAAGCTGGTCAAACTTTGCTCGGCGGCTCCTCTCATCACTCCGTCCTGGAGTTTATTGCTGAAGGCTGTTTTTGTCCAAGTGGACAAATGTCTGAGCCTGAAGACCAAGGAGACAGCACTCTGATAAAGAGGTTGATCCCAGACGTGTGTTCATGAAGATTCAACACTTTTCTTTCTGCTCTGCTTGAAGATGCACCACAAGCTGCTCATCTTTCATGACATCATCTAGTTTGTGTTGATTAAATACTAATCCAAGTTCTTAAACAACATCAGATGGGTCTAAATTCAGTGAAATATTTACAAGTTGCCATGGTAACACAGAAACTGAAGGATGTAGAGCTGAAGAGCAGCTCAGTTCGAGCTCTTATTTTGAAGACCAGCAGCACCGGAAGTTGCTCAGTTGTGACGTCAGTGTTTGTTGTTCTGCTCCGTAGCTACGAGCTGAAGGCCTTTTCTCTCGACTGCTGCTCAAATGAGTTGAAGTGAACGTTAAATTGAGCTGTAACATCTGTAAATGTTGCTGACCGGAAGTGAACAGATGTGGAGACAGCGGCTCAAACAGCTGGAAGCAGAGGAAGAAGAAAAGTCTGAGGATTTTGGAAGTAGAGCTGCAGCTCAGGAACAAACGGAGCAAGACACATGTTAGATGCTGTTTTCAGTCCCAACCATCAACTGCATCTTTTAGGTTTGTGTCTTTATTCTTTCTCTCCAGTGACTTTGTTACAAGTTAGTAGCAGTTTTCTGGAAGTTAAAGGAACTGCGGTAAAGTTAGTTTTACGTTGGAAGTTGGATATTCGAGCTCCGTGGCTTCAGGGGTGCGTTGCTCTCTTCAGTCCGCTTCACGGAGTCTGATTTTGGGCAGCTGCGCTCAGTCTGCCCCTTCTCAGAGACGTCATTGGTAAAGCTAGATTCATAGTCGACGCGTCGCGCAGCGCGCGAGGGTGTGCCCTCCAAAAGTGACGCAATTTCACAGTCCCCGCCCCTGCGCGTTGGCCCCGCGCAGGGGATTAGCGCGTGCCGTGCACCTCTGAATTTTTGAAACTCCGCAAGCCTAGAGCGCGCGCCGCGCTCAGTGACGTACGGACTGGGCTCAAAACAAGATGGACGCTTTCGAAGCTGCTCTGGCTGAACTCATCCGCATGTATCGCCATTTGTATGATCCCTCTATGAGAGAACACAAAGATGTGCAACTGGCACAGAGTTCATGGAAGGAGATTGCAGAAGCGATGCAGAAGGAGGAAGAAAAACATGCGGGATCGCTTCGTGAAGGCCAAAAAGAGGGTGATCAGAAGTGGCGATCCTGGCACCAACAAACCGGTGCCAATCCTCGTTGTGGAGCTGAGTTGGCTGTCGAGTTTTATAAAACACCGAGAAAAGGACACAAATATGGAAAAAGAGGTAAAAATGAAAGAAAAAAAAGTTAGTACTGCTTTTATTACAGCTAGCTTAGCATGGAATACAGCAGGCCATGCTGTGCAGCCTGCCGTGTTGTTTCCCCTTTGTAGTCATTGATATAAACAATAAACTGTGAGAATGAATGACCAAAACATGGCTTAATGAAAATATAAATCAAGCTGCTGACCAGTAAATGTGAAATAGTGGAAATAACCATTTTAGATCTGCACACCTCAACTGTAAACAAATTTAGCCTGTGTGTGTGTTGATGCTTCACCTTCTGTTTACAGTATTAAGCTAACAGTTACACAAACATTTGTTTTTATTTAACATATATGTGCATTGTATCCGTTACCGTTTCATTTTGTACTGATGGATGTCAATGTCTGTTTTTTAGCCTGAAGAAACACCACAGAGCCAAGCACAGGACGATACATGGTGCCTCGACCAGACCTTCACCCCTATCGACCAGACCCTCACCCCCATGGACCAGACCCTCACCCCCATGGACCAGACCGTCACCACCATCGACCATGAGTACATCACACCCATCGTCTCTCACAACCTCACGCCTACTGGCCATGAAACTGGCAGTACTTCAAATGCAGGGTGTTTTCCTCTGCGCAGGTCCTCCACGCCAATTCCTCCCTGTCCAACGGTGCCCATACCCGTACCACCTCGACACTTGCCAGGGTCAAGCAGCAGTAGCAGAAGCGACAGCCCTAGCATCAGCTCACTCAGTTGGTGTTGGTGAAAACTTTTTATACTTTTATACTACTATGAAAAAGTACTATGCAAAAACTCAGGACAGTATTAACACTTTATTTCATTTTATGTTTATTAAATGTTGGTGAAAACTTTTTATACTTTTATACTACTATGAAAAAGTACTATGCAAAAACTCAGGACAGTATTACACTTTATTTCATTTTATGTTTATGGATATTAAATGTTGGTGTTGGTGAAAACATTTTATACTTTTATACTACTATGAAAAAGTACTATGCAAAAACTCAGGACAGTATTACACTTTATTTCATTTTATGTTTATTAAATGTTTTAGTGTTTAAATAGTTATTGTTGCACTGAGGGACAGAGAGAAATGCAATTTCAATCCTGTGTATGTCCTGTACATATTACTGTTTTGAGAATAAAGCTGACTTTGACTTGACTTTGATTCAAATGATACATTTGTAATGCATAATTACACATTTATCAATTATTTTTAGACAGCATGCAATTTTTGCACACATTAAAATCAAAACACTATTTCTACAGGTTTCTCCACATTCCACTTCACATTCCTGGTGAAATAAAGGCTACTACACATTGAGATTTTTCGTGTCAGGTAGCAATGCTTCATTTTAATGCAATATGGGACTTATATTTACAATGCCATTTCAGGTTTCCAAATAATTCTAACATCTAATGTTCTTACAATTATAAAAAAGTCTTTCATACCAAATTTTATGTAATACAACTGTTAGTGGCTTTGTAAATACAATATGCAAACAAAACAGACGGAAAGCTGAAGTGGATATTTCAATGTAGTTTCATTTTATTTAAAATCATTAACATTCAAATACATATAGCAATATACAATATAGCTTGGCACACCTCAGAGACTATCAGGGAAACCGTAGTTGCACCAAGTTTGTAGCTGGCTGCTACACTTTTCTGGCTGCTACCTGAAGCCAGGATTCTTAAAGTCACTGCCAAACGCTCGGGTAATGTCACAGGGCTGCTGTGGGTCCTTCCATGTCGTATGAAAGGCGAAATACGATGTAGCAGGTCATCAAATCGGCGTGCAGACATGCGGAAGTAACTCCTGAAGTGCATTTCTTCGTCACCAGCATGTTATATTCCCCACCAGTACGTCTCTGAGAGTGTAATGGCCGAACATACCATCTCCTTCTGCGTCTTCTTCGTCTCATTAAAATTGCAAGACACAATAACTGTTGTTCTATTATAATTTGCTCCTCTAATAAAGACAGTTCAAGAATGAAGCGAGCGGGAAGCCATTTTGTTTGTGTTGTGACGTCAAACAGTTCTTCTTCTACGGTAGATTTCTTCTTCTACACCCTTTCTTGTAACATATGCACATGTTGTAGAGGCTACTGCCACCTGCTGGCCCGTAAAAGAACAGCACTTTGCCATGCTCCGCCGTGCGTCAACCATAAACACAGGGGCGAAACTATGAACGCATTTCGCCGTGCGGCACAGTGCACGCGCGGCGCGCGCGCTCCAGCCTGCGGACCAAAGCGAAAGTCTAACTCAGCCTTAAGCTTAGGATATAGTTGACGCGTCGCATAGGGCGCGCGGCCAAAGTGACGCAATCGCGAAGTCCCCGCCCCCGCGCTTTGGCCAGCGCGTTGGTTTCGCGCGTGGTCGTGCACCTCCTAGATTTTGAAGCTCCGCAAGCCTAGCGCGCGCGCCAAATTGATTGACAGGTCGGGTGTGGACCTCACCGACAGTCTTCACGCCAGAATCTGCAGCTGTCTGCGCCGCTGTGGTCGTGGAAACGGCGTCGCGAGGCATGGAGGAATGTTTTGTGACACAAAATGTTAAAATTCTCCTTCATTCCTGATCTGGAGTCGGACTTTTCTTTTGTTTTTTCGCCAAAAGTCACGTGATCGCTTTCTCCTCCGCTGACTCCATGCATTGAAAGCCGCAAATAAAGACAACAGTTCAGCACGCGAGCAGAAAGCTATTTGTTTTTGTTGTGTGATTTCAAACAGTTCTTCTTCTACGGTAGATTTCTTCCTCTACACCCTTTCTTGCAACATATGCACAGGTTTTAGAGGGTACTGCCACCTGCTGGTCCGTAAAAGAACAGCACTTTGCCAAGCTCTGCCGTGCTACACTATAAACGCATGCACAGTGCGCGCGCAGCATGCGCGCTCCAGCTTGCGGACCAAAGCGCGACTATATCCGAGCCTTCAGGGACCGTCAACAAATATCCGACCGCATTCACTCTTCAGAAACAAAAAATAATATATTTTACACGCTTGACCCACCCACACAAAACTTACATCAGACTACTCTCCAACACCAGTTCTGCGAGACACAGCTGTTAATTTCTCAATTTTTATGCATTTTGTAATTTTTAACAATTAATTAATTCAGAAATCACTGTTTTTGCTCAATACCGTTCAGGTCTTTTGACCCACCCACACCAAACTTACATCAAACTACTCTCCAAGACCAGGCCTATGAAGTACAGCTGTTTATTTATCATTTTTATGCACTTTGTGATTTTTAACAATTAATTAATTCAGTAAATCACTGTTTTTGCTCAATAGCGTTCAGGTCTTTTGACCCACCCACACCAAACTTACATCAAACTACTCTCCAAGACCAGACCTATGAAGTACAGCTGTTTATTTATCATTTTTATGCATTTTGTAATTTTTAACAATTAATTAATTCAGAAATCACTGTTTTTGCTCAATAGCGTTCAGATCTTTTGACCCACCCACACCAAACTTACATCAAACTACTCTCTTAAGACCAGGCCTATGAAGTACAGCTGTTTATTTATCATTTTTATGCATTTTGTAATTTTTAACAATTAATTAATTCATAAATCACTGCTTTTGCTCAATAGCGTTCAGGTCTTTTGACCCACCCACACCAAACTTACATCAAACTACTCTCCTAGACCAGGCCTATGAAGTACAGCTGTTTATTTATCATTTTTATGCATTTTGTAATTTTTAACAATTAATTAATTCATAAATCACTGCTTTTGCTCAATAGCGTTCAGGTCTTTTGACCCACCCACACCAAACTTACATCAAACTACTCTCCTAGACCAGGCCTATGAAGTACAGCTGTTTATTTATCATTTTTATGCATTTTGTAATTTTTAACAATTAATTAATTCATAAATCACTGTTTTTGCTCAATAGCGTTCAGGTCTTTTGACCCACCCACACCAAACTTACATCAAACTACTCTCCTAGACCAGGCCTATGAAGTACAGCTGTTTATTTATCATTTTTATGCATTTTGTAATTTTTAACAATTAATTAATTCATAAATCACTGCTTTTGCTCAATAGCGTTCAGGTCTTTTGACCCACCCACACCAAACTTACATCAAACTACTCTCCAAGACCAGGCCTATGAAGTACAGCTGTTTATTTATCATTTTTATGCACTTTGTGATTTTTAACAATTAATTAATTCAGAAATCACTGTTTTTGCTCAATACCGTTCAGGTCTTTTGACCCACCCACACCAAACTTACATCAAACTACTCTCCTAGACCAGGCCTATGAAGTACAGCTGTTTATTTATCATTTTTATGCATTTTGTAATTTTTAACATTCATAAATCACTGTTTTTGCTCAATAGCGTTCAGGTATTTTGACCCACCCACACCAAACTTACATCAAACTACTCTCCAAGACCAGGCCTATGAAGTACAGCTGTTTATTTATCATTTTTATGCATTTTGTAATTTTTAACAATTAATTAATTCATAAATCACTGTTTTTGCTCAATAGCGTTCAGGTCTTTTGACCCACCCACACCAAACTTACATCAAACTACTCTCCTAGACCAGGCCTATGAAGTACAGCTGTTTATTTATCATTTTTATGCATTTTGTAATTTTTAACATTCATAAATCACTGTTTTTGCTCAATAGCGTTCAGGTCTTTTGACCCACCCACACCAAACTTACATCAAACTACTCTCCTAGACCAGGCCTATGAAGTACAGCTGTTTATTTATCATTTTTATGCATTTTGTAATTTTTAACATTCATAAATCACTGTTTTTGCTCAATAGCGTTCAGGTATTTGGACCCACCCACACCAAACTTACATCAAACTACTCTCCAAGACCAGGCCTATGAAGTACAGCTGTTTATTTATCATTTTTATGCATTTTGTAATTTTTAACAATTAATTAATTCATAAATCACTGTTTTTGCTCAATAGCGTTCAGGTCTTTTGACCCACCCACACCAAACTTACATCAAACTACTCTCCTAGACCAGGCCTATGAAGTACAGCTGTTTATTTATCATTTTTATGCATTTTGTAATTTTTAACAATTAATTAATTCAGAAATCACTGTTTTTGCTCAATAGCGTTCAGGTCTTTTGACCCACCCACACCAAACTTACATCAAACTACTCTCCAAGACCAGGCCTATGAAGTACAGTTGTTTATTTATCATTTTTATGCATTTTGTAATTTTTAACAATTAATTAATTCAGAAATCACTGTTTTTGCTCAATAGCGTTCAGATCTTTTGACCCACCCACACCAAACTTACATCAAACTACTCTCTTAGACCAGGCCTATGAAGTACAGCTGTTTATTTATCATTTTTATGCATTTTGTAATTTTTAACAATTAATTAATTCAGAAATCACTGTTTTTGCTCAATAGCGTTCAGATCTTTTGACCCACCCACACCAAACTTAAATAAATAAATTCTCTTCCTCCCTCATCTAAACCATCAAAAGACAGTAACAATATTTAATTTTTAACAATATTGAAGACATTGTTTATATTGGGCTTTACTCGCACAGTTGACATTTCCATTGTTCCTTCTTCGCCTTTTGGAAAACTATGTCAGTTATGTTCAAGCACAGTACATGGAACCATCTGTCGCAGTCGTCACACTGGATCTGTAAAGTATATTTTAAAAAGTTAATATCGTTATAATCATTTGTTTTTACACATTACAGTATAGTGTTTATGAGTTTATTAAGTCCAATTAAGTGTATTTTTTTAGCGCCAAGTCACAACACAAGTTTCGTGACTGCACAGAACCGAAATATTCATTTGTCCAAAATAATAATTTAACACTATCTCATGACTGCTCAATACACTGTTTCAATTTAAGTCCATCGCAGAACCCTCATCTTGAGCAAGCACGCAGTAGACTGCCTGTTACACCTTTCAAATTTTACAAATACACACTGACTGCTCAGAAAGTCTCACCCAGTCTGTTATTGCTGGTCCAGGCATGGGGGGTTTATGTGCAGCACACATGGCACAACAGCTGTGCTCATCAAACACTAGAAGAAAGACAACAAATTAATTTTAATTTATACATAATCTATGATGTACACATGAGGTGCATGCTAAGATACCTGATGCATCAAGGATTTGAAGAGCAAGCTCTTTTCTGTCACTTTGGATGGCCTTTTTAGATGTTTCAAATTTAACATCAGGCATCGATGGAAAGGCTTGCATCAGTGCTTTTGCGATCTAAACAAAACGTTACTGTTATATACTGTACTATTTTTTAATCTTAATAATACAGCATATCTTTGCAATTACAAGAGAACATTTTTAATAGATTACATCTAGTTGAAGACCCCGAGGAGAGAAACGTGTCAGGAGTGAGGAAATATCTAAAAAAGCTAAGTCTGGTCCTCTGGACATTCAAAAAACAAAAAAACAAAACAAAGCAAAAAATTGTAGAAACGTTTCGTCTTTCGTCCGAAAGACTTCCTCAGTCTGAGGTGCTGGGTTCAGCTCAGTCTTATAAATAGCACCCTCTCACAGTGTTACACAACCAGTTGGCTGATGACAGCCTGAAACCAGCTGCTCACATGATCAAGGAGGACCATCAGCCTAACAATGGATCGTTAGCACCCTGATGGTTGTTTGCTATTCACAGAGGGCTGAGTGTCATCAGCCAACTGGTTGTGTAACACTGTGAGAGGGTGCTATTTATAAGACTGAGCTGAACCCAGCACCTCAGACTGAGGAAGTCTTTCGGACGAAAGACGAAACGTTTCTACAATTTTTTTGCTTTGTTTTGTTTTTTTTGTTTTTTGAATGTCCAGAGGACCAGACTTAGCTTTTTTAGATTTTTCTACCTGGATTATTGAGCATGCATCAGGGTAGTGAGGAAATATGTTGTTTTTTTTAAATAAAAAAAAGAGTACAGGCAAGATGGAGTGGATGGAGAAAAATTTCAGTAGTGATTTGTGACAAAAAGGTATCAGCAAAGGTCAAAGGAAAAGTTTACAAGACAGTGGTGAGACCAGCTATGTTGTATGGTCAGGAGACAGTGTCATTGACAAAAAGACAGGAGACAGAACTGGAAGTGGCAGAAATGAAGATGCTGAGGTTCTCCTTAGGAGTGACAATGATAGATAAGATCAGGAATGAGATCATCAGAGGTACAGCACATGTTGAACAACTGGGAGATAAAGTTAGGGAGGACACACTGAGATGGTTTGGACATGTCCAGAGGAGGGACAGTGGGTATATTGGTAGAAGGATGTTAGAAATGCAGCTGCCAGGAAAAAGACAAAGAGGAGATATATGGATGCAGTTAGAGAGGACATGAAGGTAGTTGGAAGTGAGGACAGAGGATGCAGAGGACAGAGTGAGGTGGAGGAGGATGACTCGCTGTGGCGACCCCTGAAAAGGGAAAAGCCGAAAGAAGACATCTACACGTATACAAAGATTGTTATCAATACAAAACCCACAATGACCCCCAGTTCTTCTGTTAAACAACTACACAATACATTAAGAATCTCTAGATTCTTTATTCTCCAGGTACACATAAACACATATGGTCTGACTGGACTAACTCTTATGAAGACATACATTTTAATTGACCTATAGTAGTTACTAATTAAAATAACTAACATTATGCTTACATGCATGTATGTACGCATGAATATGATTAAAACAAAGACTTCTCATCTTACTTTGACAACAAGGATGCCACAGCTGCTTCCATCTTTTTGAACAGGGTGGTGCATACTTCCCCCTTTCCATTTAACACTTGCCCACTCTTTCTTTCCATGTAATTTCTTTCTCATCTTGAAGTATTCCCTGTTAAATGCAAAAACACCTTTGAGTACGAGAAATTTTAATCAAGCACCTCATTGTTTGCAGAAAATAAATAAAACCTGTAATTTCTTTAAACTGTAGTAGTAGTATGTTTGAATAAATACTGAAAAAAAATTTCATTGTTGATTTACTTTATTCTTTTTGCCGCTGAACTGGAGTCTTCAAGCTCAGATGACATTTGTGCAGGATCCACCAGAAAAACTGTGCTGTCTTCCACATGAATGTACTGCAACAAATCAAAAAAGGAAATGAACCGTAAAATAAATTATTTTTACTGTTCTTAAAGTGACCTGCATTAAAAGACAGACTATACAATAATCAAATAAATTGTCAGTAGCAAAACCACAAACCAGCAGCTTCCAGTGGTTATTGTTCACCAGCACAAATGACAGAACAGCTCGGTAATCTTTGAAGTTGACCTAAAATTGCAAACATTAAAACGGTAAAACAAATCATACAGAATTCCGATTACAAATTTACAGCTTATCTCCTAACTTCTTTTGTCATTCACGCCCTTTGTTCAATTAATTAATTGTGTGATTTTATTGACAAGTACATTCTCTGACAGAGGCGTAATTTGAACATTCTCAACTATCAAATCATTTAACACGGCAGATACAGTATACAGTACTGGTTTTTAGTCATGTTTTACTCCATGTGGCTGATGTGAGTGTGGAAGTTCTACTTCTTTGTTATGCCACATTGGCACCATGATACAATGAACATTTACGTTACCTTTGGTAAATGAGGAAGAAGCTCTGTTTCTTTTCCAAACAAAATCACACCGGCTTGGTAGTGATTTAAAAGATAAATCTTGTTCTCCACTCTGCATGTATGGGCAGCCACATGTAGAAGGTCTTCTATAATCTAAGCATAGACATAAACAATAAAACACGTGTCTCAAATTCTGAGCAAATCAGAACTTTTGATTAGTTGAATATCAAAGGATAAAATGAGTCTTGTAAAGTACATTGTAGATGAAACAAACCTAAAAAAAAATACATTCATACACATACCTCCCCGGTCAGCCACCGG
>JBBPBX010028206.1:0-13135 GCA_038048925.1 Garcialebias charrua
AGCTACAGGCTTTGGTTCTTTTTTGTGTAACTTAGGACAGGTTCTAGTGGTATGACCTAGCTTGCAATAAAAACATCTTATAGGATCTTTCACATCACTTTCACATCGTTCTACAGTTACATCACGGTCTCTGTTAGGAAAAACAGGCCCTCTGAATTTACCAATACCTTTGGATCGAAAAGGTTGAAAGGACTCAAAACTGGACTTCACATGACTAGGGCTTTGAGTTTTATCAAAGCTTGAACGTTCAAAGTGTATTTTATGCGTCAGCATATACTCATCCACTAAGATTGCAGCTTTAGATACGTCAGACACTTTATTTTCATTTAAATACGTGGTTACTCTTTCTGGTATGTTTAATTTGAAATCTTCTATCAAAATTAGCTGCTTCAGCTGGTTAAAATCAGTCACCGCACTAGCAGTACACCAGCGATCAAAAAGAAGCTCATTTTCTCTAACATAATCAGCATAAGACTGTCTGCTTTCTTCCATTTTCTGAATTTTTGCCAGTACGTTTCCGGAACTAGTTCATATGCACGTAGTATAGCTTCTTTTACGTTAGCATAAACACCACTATCAGTCGCAGAAAGCGATGCATAGGCATCCTGTGCTTTTCCTTTTAATACACTCTATAACAAAATGGGCCAAACAGTTTCTGGCCACTTCAAAGTACTAGCTGCTCTTTCAAACATGATAAAATACTTATCTACGTCTTTTTCATTGAATGGAGGTAATAAGGAAACATGTCTACTCACGTCAAATTCTCTAACAGGAAACGGAGCAGATCCACGTTCCAGCTCTTTCAGACGTATTTCCGTTTCTAACTCCATTTTCCATTGTTCAAACATAATTTTCTGTAACGTTATTTCCTTCTCATGTTCCCGTTTCTGTTGCTCAAGTACTAAGTCTCGTTCAATCTCTTTTAAACGTACTCGTTCCTGAAAATGGTACGGAGAGCGATCTGGGTCTTTCGGTGTCGTCACGGCAGAAAAAACACTGCGTTGCATTAACTCGGCAGTTAACTCGTTCTCCACAGTTTCTCTTTTTGAGCGTTTATCTAACGTCACTTCATAGTAGTCCGCTATGCACAAAAGTTGCTCTTTAGTACAGCTAGCCAAAACCTCTACTGTGGGTCGTTCCACAAAACTGTGTAAATCGAAATCCTCCATGGTAAACACAGGAAAAGAACCGTGTAAACACTAACGTCCCAGCAGTACGTGAACGCACCACCCACACACACAGCGCTGGACCCGCCTACGAGTCAAACCAACAGCAGGGTTAATTGTTATTAATTAACCCAACAAGGATCACAACTACCCAACAAGGACTCAAAAATCCAGACAAGGACTCAAAAATCCAGACAAGGACTAAAAAATCTCGGACGAGCCTCCCAAAAATATGTTACGGCTGGCTCAGGCCGAACACATTTAAAGGACAAAGGACACAAGAAGGAATAAGGTAAAAATAAAAAGCTTTATTGAAATCGCACGTCAGGTTGAGATGGATCCCTGCACTCCTCCTCCAGGTGCGGAATGCAGCTTCTTCTGGCACAGTGTTGTGAACAAAATGAAAGTATCAAACAAATGGTGGACAGAGTGAGTCGGACAAAATTAGGATAACGTCACTGGAACAGGGCCAACCCATAGAACAGGGCTGTCGAAGCCTGTCCAGTGACGGACTACATAACCAAAGGGGGACTCTAGGAGTAAAAAGAAAAACGATAACTGAACTACCGACCTCACACTGTCATTAGGCAAACAAACTCCAAACAGCTGGTCGCGCCTCGGCCAGCCACACAACCTCCTGGTTAAACAAAACTAGTGAAACCACACTGTTCAGTGTCCCTCTTCTAAGCAGGACCTAAACGTCACTAAAGCACCCTTTAGCTTCTTAGTGCACTCAAGCACAGTCAAAGACAAACAAAATAAGCAACTCCTCCTAAGTGCATCAGTCAAAGACCAAAAATGAGCAAATACTTCTACTCACCAACAATCTTCTCAACAGAAGATCACCAAACCTCAAGACAGGGGTGGGTGGAGTTCACCCCACGCTACCACACAGTACCCAAACAGCTCAGCAAGAAGCAACCACCTCTGAGCCCACAAAACTCCGCATTCAAGTAACCTCACCTTGGAATTTATATAGGAGTGTCACTCAGGTCCTTCTGGCTGAACACACATGCCTGATCATAATCAGACTAATTAAAAATAGGTGTGCCCAAGGCATAACAAGACTGCAGCCAACACATACAAAAATCTGCAGGTGTCAAGCATGGGCAGCTTCCTCAGGATACATAACACTGGCACCACATTCACGAGACGCAGCTCCTCAGACTGAAACTTCTGTATTTCATCCAGATGCAGTTTGACACATCCTGATGTTCTGGAAACACCCAGAACCCCTGACTCAGCAGCGCTGGAGGAAGCAGTGAGCACGCTGTCCAGTATGTGTGTGTTGTGTCAAAGGCAAACCAGTCGTTTACTGTTTTCATCGTCACATCAGCTATGTCCTGGTGCATGGTCTGAAAAATCCAACGTCAGGTCCTCTGGATGCATTCAAAAATCAAATCTATATATAAAAACATTTTTAAAGAAAAAAAATCGAATAATGTTAAAAGCTCCTCAGCATCATGCCTTTAAGAATAAAAAAAAAAAAAACAGTGTGTTCATTTTAATTTTTTACTACTTTTCATTTTTGGAGGGAGTGGTGGGGCAGAGGTTACAGAAGGTACGGTAAGCATTTGATCGAAGATCGCTGGTTCAACTCCCGATACCGACAACATCAAAATATGGGTGGGATAGATGAAGCAACCACACCTGGACCCTTGAGCAATGCCCTTAACCCCCACCATCTGCTCCTTGGGCACCCTAGATATCAGCTCTCTGCTCCACACAGAGGGCTGTGGTAGCTCGGTGGTCTGTGGTTGTGTCAGGAAGGGCATCTGGTGATCCCATCCAGCCATCCATCCATCCAACCATCCATCCATCCATTCAACAATCCATCTGTCCATCATCTGTCCATGCATCCAACATCCATCCAACCATCCATCTGTCCATGCATCCAACCATCCATCTGTCCATACAGCCATCCATCTATCTAGCTATCCAACCATCCATCCAACCATCATTTGTCCATGCATCCAAGCATACATCCATCATCCTTATAGCCATCCATCCAACCATCCATCTGTCCATCTTCTGTCCATGCATCCAACCATCCATCTAGCCATCCATCCAACCATACATCCATACATCTGTCCATACAGCCAACCATCCAGCCATCCAGCCATCCAACCATCCAACCAACCATACATACATCCATTCAACAATCCATCTGTCCATGCATCCAACCATCCATCCATCCATCTAGCTATCCAACCACCCATCTGTCCATGCATCCAACATCCATCCATCCAACCATCCATCTGTCCATGCATCCAACCATCCATCCATCCATCCATCCATCTAGCTATCCAACCATCCATCCATCCATCCAACCATCATATATCCATGCAACCAACCATACATCCATCATCCATATAGCCATCCATCCAACCATCCATCTGTCCATCTTCTGTCCATGCATCCATCCATCCATTCATCCATCTAGCCATCCATCTGTCCATCTGTCCATTCATCCAACAATCCATCCATCTGTCCATCATCTGTCCATGCATCCATCTGTCCATCACCTGTCCATGCATCCATCTGTCCATCATCTGTACATGCATCCATCCATCGATCCGTCCGTCGGTCTGTACATCTGTCCATCCAACATCCATCTGTAATTCTCTGTCCATGCATCCACCCATCTATCTGTCCATCCACTGATCCATCCACCAGTCTGTACATCTGTCCATCTAGCCATCCATCCATCCAACCATCCATACATCCATCCAACAATCCATCTGTCCATCATCTGTCCATGCATCCAACATCCATCCATCTGCCCATCCATCCAACCATCCATCTCTCCATGCATCCAACATTCATCCATACATCTGTCCATACATCCAACCATTCATCCATCTAGCCATCCAACCATCCATCCAACCATCATCTGTCCATGCATCCAACCATCCATCCAACATCCATATAGCCATCCATCAACCATCCATCTGTCCATCTTCTGTCAATGTATCCAACCATCCATCTAGCCATCCATCCATCCATCTAGCCATCCATCGAATATCCATCTGTCCATCTGTCCATGCATCCAACCATCCATCCATCTGTCCATCATCTGTCCATGCATCCATCTGTCCATCACCTGTCCATGCATCCATCTGTCCATCACCTGTCCATGCATCCATCTGTCCATCATCTGTACATGCATCCATCCATTGATCCGTCCATCGGTCTGTACATCTGTCCATCCAACATCCATCTGTCCATCATCTGTTCATGCATCCATACATCCATACATCCATACATCTGTCCATCCACTGATCCATCCACCAGTCTGTACATCTGTCCATCTGTCCATCCATCCATCATCCTTCACTCTGTCCGTCCATCTGTCCGTCTTTACTTATCTGTGGTCATGATAGTGAACAGTACAAGGGGGATACCCTGCCATCCCTCTCCCCATCGACACATCAGGCTTTCCTGGTGAAACTGAAAGTGTTTGTTTTAGAGAGCATACTTTGTTAACGTTTATTTAACCAGACAAATCCCACTGAGATCACAGATCTCTTTTTCAAGGGGGACACAACATTTACTCTGACCCAGGTGTATAAACATGGATTGTGTGTGGATGGTAAAAAAAGAGCTAAGTAAACCAATCCAAACCATTCAAACCACACTCCCAGTTTAAGTCACGCCACTTTTGGATCAGCCCAGCCAGGAAACCCATTTCAGCTGCTTGTATCCAGGAACTTGTTTGTTCTGTCATGATCCAAACGTTCTGAGGTGAGGTTCAGAACAAACAGTCAACAGAACGTTGACTCAGCTCTACATAGTAAAGTCAAGTGTAACAATTAATGTAAAGTGGCAACGAGATGTTTGTGTCGTACTATGACAACATTTTCCCCACACTAATGCTCCACATTTGGAAAAACATACAGAGAGCTCCGTGGTACTAGTTAACATCTGAGTCAGAATCTGCCTTTTTACTGCATGTACTGCAGAATATGAGGGAATCCATTAAGTTTGTAGCTGCAATGCACAATAGTTCAATAACGTGTCTATAACTGACCTTTGAACTCCTGTTATAGAAAGAATCAAACCAGGTCATGTTTTAGTTTAGTTTAGTTTAGATTAGATTCTTTATTCATTTCAAATTTCAAATGTAAAAGAACACAAAAAAACTATTTACAATTCCACGTAAATAAAATTTCAAACATTACATGAAATGAAAGGAAGCAGAAGAAGATAAAATCTTATTATGTCTGCCCCTTTTTTAACAAAATTAATTCAAACAATCAATTCAAACAACAATAATCCAATCAAAAAAATGACACAATAAATAACTCATCATATTTTACCATTTATAAATTTTGAAACAAACCATGTCATCACTGTCACTCAAAACCAGATGCTGTTGGTTATTATTTGCACCTAGTTCAGTGGACAAGTGCACAACTTGTCCTCAACAAATCCACTAACGGTGTTAGAACTGAATCTGTTGTGCACATATATCCATTTTAATGCACTGTACAACTTTGGTCATCACCCTTTGTGTCAGCTGCTCAGTAAAGCGTGTGGTTGCACACGTGCTATTTTCCTCCTGACAAATTGTTAAAAAATATCCAGTATATATTAGTTTGCCTTCACGTCTAAAAATAAATACAAATGACTGTTCCGATAACCATTCCCAGTGTTTTATGAAGACAAATTATGTAGATGCATTTTTGAGCGTGCACATACAGAGATGCAGTGCGTATATTTATTGAGAACAGGTGCAGGCAGGACTATGAACATACACCTTCACACACTCTTAATGGATCATTTGTCCCAACTTAAGAGAGGTCACAGTGGGGAGCTGGGATATTATTTCACTTGGTTCAGCCTGCAGCAGGTGGGCTGCAGAAGACATGGATTCTAACAAGAAGCAGACGACTGCTGTCAGCTCCGCTTACGTCAATTTACAAACCTGCATACCAAATCAAATGATGCAAGAACAGTATTTATAAAATAAAAGTAAAGATATAGACAAAACATTTGAAGACATGAAGTAATTATGTATTAGTAAAAGTATTATGATGTAATTATTGTAAACCAATCTTCTTCTTTGAGCTGTTCCCCCCACAGCAAGTCAACCTCCTCCATATCACTCTGTCCTCTGTGTCTTCTGTCCTCATTCCAATTTCCTCCATGTCCTCTAACTGCATCCATATGTCTCCTCTTTGTCTATTTCCTGGCAGCTGCATTTCTAACACCCTTGTACCAATATACCCATTGTCCCTCCTCATGCAATACCACACCTCCTCTCTTGGCACCCTGTCATATGCTTTTTATAAATCCACAAACACACAATGGAGTTCAACCAGACTCCGCCAAGGTTGCCCTTTGTCACCGATTCTGTTCATAACTTTTATGGACAGAATTTCTAGGTGCAGCCAAGGTGTTGAGGGGATCCGTTTTGGTGGCCTTAGAATCGCTTCTCTGTTTTTTGCAGATGATGTGGTCCTATTGGCTTCATCAGTTCGTGATCTACAACTTTCACTGGAGCGGTTTGCAGCTGAATGTGATGCGGCCGGGATGAGGATCAGTTCCTCCAAATCCGAGGCCATGGTCTTGAGCCGGAAAAGGGTAGCATGCCCTCTCCGGGTTGGGGAGGAGTCCTGCCCCAAGTGGAGGAGTTTAAGTATCTCGGGGTCTTGTTCACGAATGAGGGAAAACTGGAGAGTGAGATCGATAGGCGGATAGGTGCAGCGTCCGTAGTGAAGCGGGCGCTGTACCGGTCTGTCGTGGTGAAGAGAGAGCTGAGTCGAAAGGCAAAGCTCTCAATTTACCGATCGATCTACGTTCCCACCCTCATCTATGGTCATGAGCTTTGGGTTGTGACCGAAAGAACGAGATCTCGGATACAAGCGGCTGAAATGAGTTTTCTCCGCAGGGTGTCTGGACTCTCCCTTATGCTGAATCCTCACCAAACGCTTTTCGCGCAGCCGAAGCAGCCACTTTACATTGAAAGTCTATGTGGCCGCGCATCTTGGAGCAGCGGGCGTGACGCTGTGCGTCTTCAGCAGTTCAAGCAGCGCAGCAGGACCCGGCAGTCCCTTTTCACGCAAGCGCGCAGTCGAGCAGCCGAACAGCCGAGCAGCAGGAAGCCAGAATATTCTTGCTTCTGCTGCTCGTAGCGTCGCAGCAACCACTCGGGAGAGACTCTGCTATGTGATGACGCAACGACGACGGGACTTTATGTGGACGAAAACAGCATCCGGTAGGAAAACCTGGCATTTTTAAAGTCGCTGCTGTCCACTCGAGTGTACATCACCCCAAACATAAAAAAAAAACGTTTTAATCTCAACAAAGACTTTTGGAGTTGCAGTTCGGCTCGTAGAAAACCCACTCAAGTGTTATCGAGGCTCACGTACAGCTGATTTTATCTGCCCAGTGTACATAAAAACAACACGGATCTGACCGGGAAAGGAGCCACACGCTCCTCCCACTGCTCGTCTGCAGACATGTTCGGTGGGGACAGACATCTGTTGACAAGCAGCAAACACAGAGCATTGGGAGCATTTTGATGCGTTTGGTGAGGATGAGGCATTAAAGATAGGGTGAGAAGCTCAGTCATCCGGGAGGGACTCGGAGTAGAGCCGCTGCTTCTCCACATCGAGAGGAGCCAGTTGAGGTGGCTCGGGCATCTGGTTAGGATGCCTCCTGGACGCCTCCCTGGTGAGGTGTTCCGGGCATGTCCCACCGGGAGGAGACCCAGAGGAAGACCCAGGACACGCTGGAGGGACTATGTTTCTCGGCTGGCCTGGGAACGCCTTGGGATTCCCCCAGAGGAGCTGCTCCAAGTGGCTGGGGAGAGGGAAGTCTGGGCCTCCCTACTTAGGCTGCTACCCCCGCGACCCGACCCCGGATAAGCGGACGAAAATGGATGGATGGATGGACAATGGAGTTCTTTCTGACCCTCTCTGTACTTCTCTATCAACATCCTCAAATCAAAGATGGCATCTGTGGTGCTCTTTCTTGGCATGAAACCATACTGCTGCTCACAGATAGTCACCTCTTGTCTAAGTCTTGCTTCCACAACTATCTCCCAGATCTTCATCATGTGGCTCATCAACTTCATTCCTCTGTATTAGCTACAACGCTGTACATCACCCTTGTTCTTAAAAATGGGAACCAGCACACTTCTTCTCCATGCCTCAGGCATTTTTTCACCATCAAATATGCCATTGAATATTTGAGTCAAAAACCTCACTGCCACCTCTCCAAGACATTTCCAAACCTCCACTGGTATGTCATCAGGGCCTACTGCCTTCCCCTTCTTCATTCTTTTCAGAGCTTTCCGGATTTCACCCTCACTAATCTTTCCCACTTCCTGGTCCACAGTTTCTATGAACTCTACTCTTCTTTATTTTTCATTCTCTTCATTCATTAGCTCCTCAAAGTACTCCTTCCAACTTCCTGTCACACTCTCCTCACTTGTTAGAACATTACCATTCCTATTTTTAACAAGCCTAATCTCCTGCACATCCTTTCCAGCCTGATCCCTCTGTCTTGCCAATTGGTACAAGTCCTTCTCGCCCTCTTTAGTGTTCAGCGTCCCGTATAACTCATCGTACGCCTTCTCCTTTGCTACCTCCCTCTTTGCTCTACATTGCATCTCCTTATATGCCTGTCTCCTCTCTTCAGTCCTTAACTTTTCATTGACTACAGCCAATTCCAGTCTCTTAGCAAAATTCACCACCATCTGTCCTTCCTGGTTTCTTTCTTTGACACCAAATCTACCCATCACTTCATCATCCCCTGTTTCCCTCACAAATGTGTGATCTAATCACCACTCTCTCTTCCCTGGGAATATTCTCTATCACTTCATCCAGAGCTTTACAAAATGTATATTTCTCTTCCACATCACATCCAACCTGTGGAGCATAACCACTGACTATGTTTAGCATCAGACCTTCTACTTCTACCTTTAGACACATCACCCTATCTGACACTCTCTTCACCTCTACTACATTCTTTGCCAGCTCCTCCTTCAGGACCACCCCTACTCCATTTCTCTTTCTATCCACACCATGGTAAAACAGTTTGAACCCTGCTCCAATACTGCGAGCCTTGCTGCCCTTCCACTTGGTCTCTTGGACACATAAAACATCTACCTTCCTTCTCTGCATCATGTCAGCCAGCTCTCTACCTTTGCTTGTCATTGTCCCCACATTTAGAGTTGCAACCCTCAGTCCTACATGTTTCTCTTCGACTAACAGTAGCACAATTTCTGCCGGCACCCTGTTTGTCAACAGCACCGGTGCCGGTCATTGTTAACCCGGGCCTCGACCGATCCGGTATGGTTTCACTTTGATGAACTTGCCTGTTAGTTTTGGCAAGTGTTTTATATCAGATACCCTTCCTGATACAATCCTCACCATTAACCCGGGCTTGGGACCAGAACCAGAGATATAGGTAGGAGACCGAGGAATAGGGATGATAAATACAACTGAGACAAACTCATCCAAGGACAAGCTTGTCCTCATGGTTTCATTGTTTATTTGGTGTATAAATTTTCCTCTAAAGGTCACCACAGTTCCAGAATTGCTCAGTGGTCATTCATAAAATGAGGTTTTATATCAGCCCAGTTAAAGATCTTCGGACCACCAGTTTGTCAGTTTGCTTTAAAATTATAATGGAAAACAAACTCTTTTCTGTTGCTAATGTTTTGGCCAGTTTAGTTCTTGATCATCTTCAGACCAGTGGTGTGCCATCATGTAACATGTGGTTTAAATCCTTTAGTAAAAAAATGAAAGCAGCTTTAAGTTTCACACAGGAGAGACCGGCATGTCACGTTTCATCATTACTTTGAATGTCTGTATTTTTTATAACAAAGAAAGGACTGATTTTTTATTTTCGTGGTAATTAGTTGATTATTTGTTAAGTTTCTAGGCAAAACAAAAAAAATATAAACCATTGCAACTACTGATTTGGTGTGAAGTTAATTAAATGAGTGCAAATTGGAGAATGGAGGTTTTATAATTGAACAATGTTTGTGTTCAGAAAGATTGATTAAAGGATTTCCCATGTCATTGCACTTTTTTTCAACAAAGTGCACGCAATTATGGTTGCAATCTTTTAGAACTTTATTTTTAAACCTTTTCACATTTTGGTTAAAAAATGTGACCAAAATGTAAGTTAACAACATGAATGTTTAATGTACATGATTAATATACTGAAAATATACAAAACACTAAAAGCAAAGTAAAATAAAACTAAATACATTAAAATCAGATCAGTGTGACACAAATAATGTTTGTATCAATCATCCAGGACATGGTCAGTCCTCACCAAAAAATATAAAAAGAAAAGAACTGAACTTCAATTCTGAAGCCAAAATAGAATTCAGAACATCCATTCATCCATTTTCGTCCGCTTATCCGGGGTCGGATCGCGGGGGTAGCATCCTAAGTAGGGAGGCCCAGACTTCCCTCTCCCCAGCCACTTGGAGCAGCTCCTCCAACAACATCCAGAGCTAGGGATGGGGCCGATCCGATCCAGTATCGGTATCTGTATCCGATACCAGCATTATTTAAGTATCGGGTATCGGATCAAACCTGCCGATACTTTTCCGATCCAGCTTCAAAGAGCACTTGTGTTCAATCACATTCTGTGACTGCCCTTCTTAACATTGTCTGAGATAAACCCAATGAAGACACTCTTAAGCCTTACAATAGGGGGTTCCCTATTGTAAGGCTTAAGAGTGTCTTCATTGGGTTTATCTCACACAATGTTAAAATGAATAGTTTGGGTGCAAAAGTTCCATTATACAGAGTCAAATACCTGAACAGTATCGGATCGGGAAAGTATCGGTATCGGTCGATACTGAGTTAATAAGTATCGGTATCGGATCGGAAGTGAGAAATGTGGATCGGTGCATCCCTATCCAGAGCCCTAAGGGACTCAGGGCGAATCTCATCCACCCCTGGAGCCCTACCACCACGGAGCATTTTAACCACCTCAGTGACCTCAGCACCAGAGATTGGAGAGCCTGACCCAAAGTCCCCAGGCTCCGCTTCCTCAGTGGAAGATGTGCCAGTAGGATTGAGGAGGTCTTCGAAGTACTCTGCCCACCGATTCACAACATCCCGAGTTGAAGGTAGCAGCACACCATCCCCACTATAAATGGTGTTGGTCGTGTACCACTTTCCCCCCCTGAGATGCTGGATGGTGGACCAGAATCGCCTCATGTGCTTGAAGGACTGCCGGTACCTATCAGCTGCTTCCGGGGTCCCACAGGCCAAAAAGGTCCAATAGGACTCCTTCTTCAGCTTGACAGCATCCCTCACCACCGGTGTCCACCACCGGGTTCGAGGATTGCCACCACGACATGCACCAACAACCTTGCGGCCACAGCTCCAATAAGCCGCGTCAACAATAGAGGTGTGGAACATGGTCCACTTGGACTCAATATCCCCGACTCCCTCGGAACGTGTTCAAAGCTCTCCCGGAGGTGGGAGTTAAAGCTCCGTCTTACGGGAGACTCTGCCAGATGTTCCCAGCAGACCCTCACAATACGTTTGGGTCTGCAAGGTCTGACCGGCATCCTCCCCCACCATCGGAGCCAACTCACCACCAGGTAGTGGTCAGTTGACAGCTCCGCCCCTCTCTTCACCCGAGTGTCCAAGACATGCGGCCGCAGATCAGATGAGACGACAACAAAGTCGATCATCGAACTGCGACCTAGGGTGTCCTGGTGCCAAGAGCACATATGGACACCCTTATGCTTGAACATGGTGTTCGTTATGGACAATCCATGACGAGCACAGAAGTCCAATAACAGAACACCACTCGGGTTCAGATCAGGGGGGCCGTTCCTCCCAACCACACCCCTCCAGGTCTCACTGTCATTGCCCACGTGAGCGTTGAAGTCCCCCAGTAGAACAAGGGAGTCCCCAGGAGGCGCACTCTCCAATACCCCCTCCAAGGACTCCAAAAAGGGTGGGTAATCTGAGCTGCCGTTTGGCGCATAGGCACAAACAACAGTCAGAGCCCGTCCCCCCACATGTAGGCGAAGGGAGGCTACCCTCTCGTTCACCGGGGTGAACCCCAACGTACAGGCACCAAGGGGGGCAACAAGTATGCCCACTCCTGCTGCGCCAAATTCAGAACATAATCCAGTTTAATTTTTATTTATTTTAGTTTTTAAGTGTATCCTCGTGACATGTGCGTTGGAGAAAATCTCTCTGTATTGTTTGATAAAATCTGAAATCAGAAGCCGGACTCACAAACAACAAAACTAAAGAATTTGAAGGATTTCTGAGTAAAAGTTTATGTTTGACACACACACAGCCCAGAACCAGCAGCTTTGAGGCAAACAGACGTGGAACATCTCAGGACCATGAGGATGAAACCAGAATCAAGATAAGATGAGGCCCAGCAGCCTGTGAAAAGACAAGATGAGTCTGTTGTGTTTGAACGCTCTCTGATAACTCCATAAACCTGCTGATGGTATGTTCATCAGGGGGTTTCTCCTCATTGAGACACAGACATGAGCAGCTCTTCTGCAGGAGAAACAGATGGAGAGCTTCACATTAGAACACTCACTACTTCATGGTTCGTTTTTCGCGGACTCGCTCCATTGTGGTTTTTCAAAATAAGATTGGACAACTGGCTGATTGATGGATGAGCCACATGATCGGCATGGAAGTTTTATTTAAAATGAATTATTTAAAATTATTTAGCACCTGCTGCACACTTGTGCAGCCCAGAGCTGCAGAAAAGACTTCCTCCTGCAGCTCTGTGCTGCCCACATTACAGGATAAATGTTCTGCTTCAGTTAAACAGCTGAACAGCGTGCAGAACGGAGAAGTGGGCGTGACCAAGAGCACTTGCAGGTGGCAAAGAGCAGAGGAGGCAGGCAGCTGAAATCATGACATTTTGTGTCTTTTAGAGATTTAGAAACATTGTTTAGAATATTGTAAGTGTGTTAAAGGTTCAAAATGCATGCATACATACTGTATATA
>JBBPBX010028206.1:16845-32088 GCA_038048925.1 Garcialebias charrua
TATAATTTAAACACAAACTAAATACAATCTATTGTACAGCTATTGAGCTCAGAAAAAAATATTTTAAACATCCACTCTCGCTTTGCTCTGAGCATAAACTGAAAATTATGTTTTCATAGAGAACAACAAGCAGACACTTTATTTATCAAGGATGTTCAATTTTTAAAGAATAAAGTTTTTAATCATTTTATCCAATTTCTCATGCAGATACAGGGTGATCTTAAATCGTACTCTGTTGTAAAACTCACATTTTGTTCTTGTGTTAACTCTAGGTGTAATGTTTGTGTGAAAGGGAGAATAATAAATGAACTACTCACTTGAAACAGTTGAACAGTGTTGATAACTATTTACAAAAAATAAAAACAGATAACACTTTTAAATCAATATTGAATCAAAATAACTGAAAATCCAAAGAGGACAGGACAGTCCGATCTGTCCTCTTGGACATTGGAGACTGGTCCACAGATAATCAGAGGGACATGGATGGATAGATGGATTGGCCTTGAAGTCACAACAACCACACTAAATTTGATTTCATCCACATGTTTCAGCCTTTATTTAATCAAAAAGCACTTGTTGGAACACATATCAACTAAAAACACTAATAGTTTTTGCAGCACAGTGGAGTAGTGGTTAGTGCTGTTGCCTCACAGCAATAAGGTCATGGGGTCAAGCCCTGGTTTGGGCATAGTTCGTTCTGGGTGGAGTTTGTATGTACTCTCCTTGCTGCTCTGTGTTCTCTGGGTAATTCAATTTCCTCCCACAGACTAAAAACATGCCTGTTAGGTTGACTGGTAACTAAATTGTCCCTATGTCCCTGTGATGGACTGGAGACCTGTCCAGGTGTTCCTGTGATGGACTGGAGACCTGTCCAGGTGTTCCTGTGATGGACTGGAGACCTGTCCAGGTGTCCCTGTGATGGACTGGAGACCTGTCCAGGTGTCCCCTGTGAGGCTGCCTTCAGGTCCAGGAGGACCTTTGCTGATCTCATGCTGCTGATCTGTATGAGGGGCCGTGTGTGTGTGCAAGAGGAAAATAGTTTAAGTCCTACACGGCCCCTCATAGAGCTGTTTCATGTTACTATATTCATCGTACTCATCTGCTCACACAGACTCATGTTCGTGCTGCTGTTGTTTTTGTACTACTAGTGTTTAGTGTATTCTTAGTTTGGCATTATTCTTAGTTCATATTTTAGATCTTATTACTGTTTTTCTTTACAACTGATACTTTTGTTGGATGTAACTGGGACCCGTTCCATCACATGTACCACGCATGATGAGAATGACAAAGAAACCTTGACCTTTACAACAGATGATGCACTTTACATTCACAACAGATCTCAAAGTGCTACAATGATCTGTGATCTCAGTGGGATGTTCCTGGTTAATAAAGTGAATTATTAAAATATTTCTTGTTCTGAACTGGTGAACAGAACTATGCTCAGGCCTCGGCAGCTGTGTGCAGGTTGGTCAAACAGGATGCTGTTTAAAACAGAACGCAGCATCCTGCTGGTTAATTCAGACCATCACTAACCAAACAGACATGCTCCATGTTTATTGATGAGTGTGTCTGCTGCCCTCCTTCGGACAGATTCCTAATTAACCGACCATCTTTTGATTATCCTGCGCGGGTTGTAAACAGATGTGAAATCTGATCAAGCCTCACACCTAATAATCAGTTTCTGATCCTCTAATAGAAATCCACTCCTTCAGCACGACACTTGATGCCATGAAGAGCAGAGAATGAGAGGATGAATAATTCTGCTACAATCTGAGCCTCTGAGTCTTAAACTCTGCCTTTAGGGCTGAACTGGGATCAGTTTAAGGCAGAACGGAAGAGAATCAAGAACTAAAAATCAAGAAACTTCTCCTGAAGGACGCCGCCAAAGACAAATAAGCCTGCAGACGAAGGTCAGGGAACGCCTCTTCTCATTACGCCCTTAATTTATTCTCTGAGTGTGCACGAGCGAAATAAGATACATGTGCCCGTCATGGCTAGGTGGGTTGTCTCCCAACTAATCCCATCACTTGCCATGCTGTGTTCCAGTCTGCTCGGTGTTTTACTCATCACACTCATGTTGCCACTTGTGTTTAAGGCGCACGCTGAGCTATTCTTGCTCTTTAAAGTTTACTTTTGCTCTCAGAACTTTTAAACCGTCCATAAATGTTGAAATTGTCATGTTTCATTGTGTTTCTGTGACCCCACGAACAATCGTGTGCAAGAAGCCTTTGTTCCTGAATGACTTCTGTGAAGTCAAACTTATACAATGTAAAGGTTATGGAGGTGCCTTGATTTTGGGGGAATTTTTTTGTTTTTTGTTTTGTTTTTAATGCAAAAAATAAATGGATTAAAAACATTTAAACATTACAGGATGAACTAGGGCCCCTCAGTTGAACGAAACTCCCAGAACGAGGCAGATATTTGTTTCAAAGTTTTAGGATTGAGAATGGCCTGTGATAGCCTGGCCCTCGCCATTCCTGCGCAGCTCCGCTCAATTCTCATTTCCTTACGAAGCGAAGTGAAGGACAAGGGTCTGGTTTTAACCAGGCTAGCCTGTGATGGAGGTGATAAAGACACGGAATAATGTTTCAAGCTCTGCAAGAAGTTACTAAAAAAAATTAAAATAAATAAATAACTGCTTTGGTAATTTTATGGAACTGATTAAAATTGATTTACCAACTGTGGATACCATACCATCTTTATTTATAGAGAGCACTTTAAACACCTACCAAAGTGCTGTACACATAATAAAATGATCATCCATCCATCTTCTTCCGCTTATCCGGGGTCGGGTCACGGGGGTAGCAGCCTAAGTAGATAAAAAAAAGTAGATAAAAAAAGTTAGACAATAAAAGGGATTAAAATAATTAAAAGTCAACCGGAGCAGAGATGGTTTTAAGAAGGGATTTAAAAACAGACATGGAAGAGGCCTGTCTGATGTTCATTGAAGGTCGTTCCACAGTTTAGGAGCTGCCACAGCAAAAACATGGTCTCCTCTGAGCTTATACTTCGTCTTCGGCACACTCAGGAGCAGCTGATCACATGACCTGAGGGATCAACATGGTGTGTACGGATGTAGCAACTTGGACAAATAGGGCGGGGCAAGTTTTATAACGTTAGTCCAGCATCGACTTTGACCCATAGGGTTGTAATAGTTGGACTGATACTGGGCCAAGGAACCAACAACTACATTGGGAGTCTCAGTGGAGCTCAGACTTTTCCTCATTGAACTTTAAGAAGTTCACAGCCATCCAGGCTTTTGTTATCCAGACATGAAACATGGTTTCCTCCCACAGACCAAAAACATGCATGGCTGATTGGTAACTCTAAATTGTCCGTAGGTGAGAGAGAGAGAGAGTGAATGATTGTTTCGTTTGTCTCGTTGTGGCCCTGTGATGGACTGGCGACCCGTCCTGCTTTTTTCAGCTGAGGCGGCTGTCTTAAGCTGAAGCCCATCCAAAAATAACCTGGAGACAGTAATCCATCCATCCATCCATCCATCCATTTTCGTCCGCTTATCCGGGGTCGGGTCGCGGGGGTAGTAGCCTAAGTAGGGAGGCCCAGACTTCCCTCTCCCCAGCCACTTGGAGCAGCTCCTCTGGGGGAATCCCAAGGCGTTCCCAGGCCAGCCGAGAAACATAGTCCCTCCAGCGTGTCCTGGGTCTTCCTCTGGGTCTCCTCCCGGTGGGACATGCCCGGAACACCTCACCAGGGAGGCGTCCAGGAGGCATCCTAACCAGATGCCCGAGCCACCTCAACTGGCTCCTTTCGATGTGGAGAAGCAGCGGCTCTACTCCGAGTCCCTCCCGGATGACTGAGCTTCTCACCCTATCTCTAAGGGAGAGTCCAGACACCCTGCGGAGAAAACTCATTTCAGCCGCTTGTATCCGAGATCTCGTTCTTTCGGTCATAACCCAGAGCTCATGACCATAGATGAGGGTGGGAACGTAGATCGATCGGTAAATTGAGAGCTTTGCCTTTTGACTCAGCTCTCTCTTCACCACGACAGACCGGTACAGCGCCCGCTTCACTGCGGACGCTGCACCTATCCGCCTATCGATCTCACGCTCCAGTTTTCCCTCATTCGTGAACAAGATCCCGAGATACTTAAACTCCTCCACTTGGGGCAGGACCTCCTCCCCGACCCGGAGAGGGCATGCTACCCTTTTCCGGCTCAAGACCATGGCCTCGGATTTGGAGGAACTGATCCTCATCCCGGCTGCATCACATTCAGCTGCAAACCGCTCCAGCGAAAGCTGTAGATCACGAACTGATGAAGCCAATAGGACCACATCATCTGCAAAAAACAGAGAAGCGATTCTAAGGCCACCAAAACGGATCCTCTCAACACCTTGGCTGCGCCTAGAAATTCTGTCCATAAAAGTTATGAACAGAATCGGTGACAAAGGGCAACCTTGGCGGAGTCCAACTCTCACAGGGAACGAGCCTGACTTACTGCCAGCGATGCGGACCAAGCTCTGACACCGGTCGTACAGGGACCCAACAGCCCGTATCAAAGGGCCCGGTACCCCATACTCCCGGAGTACCCCCCACAGAAGCCCCCGAGGGACGCGGTCGAATGCCTTTTCCAAGTCCACAAAGCACATGTAAACTGGTTGGGCAAACTCCCACGCACCCTCCAGGACCCTGTTGAGGGTGTAGAGCTGGTCTAGTGTTCCACGACCAGGACGAAAACCACACTGCTCCTCCTGAATCCGAGGTTCGACTATCCGACGGACCCTCCTCTCCAGAACCCCTGAATAGACCTTACCAGGGAGGCTTAAGAGTGTGATCCCCCTATAGTTGGAACACACCCTACGGTCCCCCTTTTTGAATAGGGGAACCACCACCCCAGTCTGCCAATCCAAGGGAACTGCCCCCGATGTCCACGCGATATTGCAGAGTCGCGTAAGCCAACACAACCCCACAACATCCAGAGCCCTAAGGAACTCAGGACGAATCTCATCCACCCCAGGAGCCTTGCCACCGCGGAGCTTTTTAACCACCTCGGCGACCTCAGCACCAGAGATTGGAGAGCCCGACCCAAAGTCCCCAGGCTCCACTTCCTCAGTGGAAGACGTGCCAGTAGGATTGAGGAGGTCTTCGAAGTACTCCGCCCACCGACTCACAACATCCCGAGTTGAGGTCAACAGCACGCCATCCCCACCATAAATGGTGTTGGTCGCGTACCGCTTTCCCCCCCTGAGACGTCGGATGGTGGACCAGAATCGCCTCGAAGCCGTACGGAAGTCATTCTCCATGGCCTCTCCGAACTCCTCCCACGCCCGAGTTTTTGCCTCAGCAACCACCCGAGCCGCATGCCGCTTGGACTGCCGGTATCTATCTGCTGCTTCCGGGGTCCCACAGGCCAAAAAGGCCCAATAGGACTCCTTTTTCAGCCTGACAGCATCCCTCACCGCCGGTGTCCACCACCGGGTTCTAGGGTTGCCACCACGACAGGCACCAACAACCTTGCGGCCACAACTCTGATAAGCTGCCTCGACAATAGAGGCGCGGAACATGGCCCACTCGGGCTCAATGTCCCCCGCCTCCCTCGGAACGTGTTCAAAGCTCTCCCGGAGGTGGGAGTTAAAGCTCCGTCTTACGGGAGACTCTGCCAGACGTTCCCAGCAGACCCTCACAATACGTTTGGGTCTGCCAGGTCTGACCGGCATCCTCCCCCACCATCGGAGCCAACTCACCACCAGGTAGTGGTCAGTTGACAGCTCCGCCCCTCTCTTCACCCGAGTGTCCAGGACATGCGGCCGCAGATCAGATGAGACGACAACAAAGTCGATCATCGAACTGCGACCTAAGGTGTCCTGGTGCCAAGAGCACACATGGACACCCTTATGCCTGAACATGGTGTTTGTTATGGACAATCCATGACGAGCACAGAAGTCCAACAACAGAACACCGCTCGGGTTCAGATCAGGGGGGCCGTTCCTCCCAACCACACCCCTCCAGGTCTCACTGTCATTGCCCACGTGAGCGTTGAAGTCCCCCAGCAGAACAAGGGAGTCCCCAGGAGGCGCACCCTCCAATACCCCCTCCAAGGACTCCAAAAAGGGTGGGTAATCTGCGCTGCCGTTTGGTGCATAGGCACAAACAACAGTCAGAGCCCGTCCCCCCACACGTAGGCGAAGGGAGGCTACCCTCTCGTTCACCGGGGTGAACCCCAACGTACAGGCACCGAGATGGGGGGCAACCAGTATGCCCACTCCTGCTCGGCGCCTCTCACCGGGGGCAACTCCAGAGTGGAAGAGTGTCCAACCCCTCTCAAGGAAACTGGTTCCAGAGCCAGAGCCATGCGTTGAGGTGAGTCCGACTATTTCTAGCCGGAACCTCTCAACCTCACACACTAGCTCAGGCTCCTTCCCCACCAGAGAGGTGACATTCCATGTCCCAATGGCCAGCTTCTGTAGCCGAGGATCAGACCGCCAGGGTCCCCGCCCTCGGCCACCACCCATTCCACAATGCACCCGACCCCTTTGGCCCCTCTCACAGGTGGTGAGCCCATGGGAAGGGGGACCCACGTCTCCTCTTCGGGCTGTGCCCGGCCGAGCTCCATGGGTAAAAGCCCGGCCACCAGGCGCTCGCCAACGTGCCCCTCCTCCGGGCCTGGCTCCAGAGTGGGGCCCCGGTGACCCGCGTCCGGGCGAGGGAACATTGTTTCCATTTATTTTTCTCATCATAAGGGGTCTTGTGGGCTGCGCTTCGTCTGGTCCCTCACCTAGGACCTGTCTGCCTTGGGTGACCCTACTAGGGGCATGAAGCCCCTGACAGCATAGCTCCTAGGATCATTGGGACACTCATACCCCTCCACCACGGTAAGGTGGCAGCCCAGGGAGGGGGTAATCCATGTAATCCATGCTTTCATAACATCCAGTAATCCATGCTTTCATAACATTGAGGCTCGATTAGTGCAATTCACTTCTGTTTGGAATCAGTCCGTCCTCCATTGCACGTCTACAGCTGGTCCAAAATGCTGCAGCCCGATTCTTAACTGGTACAGGCCATAGTGTTAGATGTATTTAAAAGTCTTTATATTTTAAATTCCTTATATTTTAACATCTTAAACTTTACTTTACTAGTTCCTCAAGTGTTCTTGGTTTCACAGGGTCATTCCTGTTTTTTTACTAGGTGCACAAAGCTGATTATCAAAACCTGTCATGCTGCACGATATCTAATTAGGTTTCCCAGAACAGACTAAAAACAAAATGTTCGGCTCCAGTTTATCGCCTGACAAGATGTGATGAAACTGTGTTTGACCTCGTTGATCATTGTTTTCTGTGTCACTCGCTTGAATAAAAGACGAACTCTAATCTTACAAAGTTGGAGTTCATTCTGATCTAGTCAGGTGAATTTCCCTCTTTGCAAAGAGTCAAAAATCTCACGCTTGTTGTCTTGTGTGAATTATTTATTTAAAGGTTCAAATGAAAATACACATCACATAGAGAGCACATCACACCAGTTTTGGCCTCCTTGCACTGGCTACACATTCACCTTTGGATCCAATTTAAAATACTCATGTGTTTTTAAATCTCTGAACAGTTCTGCTCCACCTTATCTCACTGATCTTCTGCAGCCATATGTCCCACAGCGCTCTCTGAGGTCAGCAGACCAGATGCTTCTGTCAGTCCCAGATACTCGCCGTAAGCTCAGAGGTGACAAGGCTTTCTCTGTTGCAGGTCCAAGACTGTGGAATGAGTTGCCACCGAGTGTCAGGCAGGCTCCCACTCTCACAGTCTTTAAGTCTCGCTTGAAAACCCACTTCTATTCTCTTACCTTTAACACGGTGTGATTTGTTTTGATCCTCTCTGTACTATACATTGTTCGCCATTTTAGTTAGTTTCTGTTGCTATTTCTATCTATATTTTTATTTTATGTTTTCCTGTCCGCTGTGCTTGTTTGTTTCTATTGTACAGCACTGTGGTTGGCCTCGTTGCTGTTTTAAGTGCTCTATAAATAAATTGGTATGGTACTCCGCCCATCGCACAGTGATTGCAGGACATGGGCACCGGCGACCCCCGTGACCCAAAATGGAAGAAGCGGTTAAAAGATAATGGATGGATGGATGGATGCATGGCAACTCTAAGTTGTCCTTAGATGAGAGAGAGTGAATGGTTGTTTGTCTCTATGTGTCCCTGTGATGGACTGGAGACCTGTCCAGGTGTCCCCGCCTTTCTCACGGTGACTGCTGGACATGGCACTGGTGACCCCCGTGATCCAGAGAGGAAGAAGTGATGATGGATGGATCTATTAGTTTGAAGCCTCTGTTGCACTGAGTAGCATGAAGCTTCAATCCAGAAGTCTTAAACTCTAGAAAAGATTTGTAGATATTAGAACTTGATTCAAACGGTTGATCTGCTGATTTAAAGCATCTGCTGTCAGAAAAAATGAGGTTCTTTTTAAACTCTTGTCAAGAAGCGCAGGAGAACCACCTCTACAGCATTTAACAATCAATGAGTAAAATCACCGGCATGCCCTGCAGATCAAACTCTTTCTGCCCCTCATGGAAAGAAAAATGTGTTTTATAATGACGAGCTGAGAGTTATTAGAAATGTTTTTCAGCGGCGGATCATTTGGTGTGCAGCTGCAGCAGAACCTTTGATCCTGGCTCGTTGCTGTAATGATTTCTGGGCTCCCCTCTGCCACGGACTGCATTGTTGAACAAAAAGCATTTGGTACCAGAAAGGCCGGTGCATTGATGAAGTGGTTTGCTTTTAGCAGAACAAATGGAAACAGATATAGGGGAGGAAACCTTGATTTGTAATGTGCTGCTCTTGTGACATTTGGAAACAAGCAACAGCAAGAAAATTAATGGCAATTTGCTCCGAAAGGAAATTCGATTTGTAAAGACATGTTTCACTTAAAAGCACTGCTGCCATTTTCTGCTCACTGCTTCTCTGTTCAGAAATACATTAATGTCCCGATGTCAATAGAATGTGATTAGAGAGAAGTTTTGTTAATGTCATCAACGTTTTTAACACATTTTTATCCAACAATCTGGTAAACAAACATCTTCAAAAGTTGATCCACACAAAATCACACTGAATCACTCCATCTTTATCTTCTACACAAGGGGTCTGCAACCTGCGGCTCTAGAGCCACATGGGGCTCTTTGGTTCCTCCACAGCGGCTCTTTCAAGCTTTGACTAAAACTAACATAAAACTGAAGTTTATTGGTTGTTATACAAAATAAATACTAGTTCTAGCTGTTTTCATGTCCTTTCTTTGGCAAATACTCACTTTGACATTTTTGCTATATTTCTTTGCTTAATTATTTTTTCCACAATTAAAAATATACATAGGTCTGCATAGCTTGTAGTTTTTTTTTTTTTTTTACTTTCCCACCTCTTTAAAAGTATCTGGTCTTTTCATTTGTCTTAAATTGTAATAGTATCAATAAATGTAAAAACTTATTAGATATTTTTAGCTTTATAAGGTCACCCCTAATAGCCACAAAAGTCTTTCTCCAAAATGAAAAAAAAAACTTCCCAATTTCAATTATGTTTTTTTTTTTATCAAATGCAAATTAATACAAGGTTAACAGAACAATTAAATGCTCAGGGTGTGAAGACCCAATTTGACTCACTAAAACAACAAAGAACAAACAAAAAATATATAATAAATAAATTATATATAAATTATAGAAAGGAAAATAAGTGAGATTAAAACATTTCTGCATTTCTACTTGCAAGAGGCTTTGTTTTCATTCTCCAGATCAATACAGTGTTAAGAAATAGTAAAACACCACAAGTGACATTTAGTATATAAAATTATTAATGTTTGATCATTTTTTATAAGCAAATTAAAATAAATGTAGCCATCAGAGTCCAATACTGTACAATAACCTGCGCTGGCAACCTAACTCCACAAACAAACAGAAAAAAAAAAAAACTCACCAGTTGCCACTTTTAGAATAAACAGTCAGCTGAAGGCTTTTATCACAAACAGAGCCACCTAAAAGTGGAGAGGATATCAGTCAGGAATGGTAATATAATAATACTGTATAAGCATTAGATAAAGGCTAGCATTAGCATGCTAGCTCCAAAAACAAACTCACCAGTTGCCACATTTAGAATATTTTCAGTTGAAGGCTTTTTTCACAAACAGCCATTTAAAATTTGAGAGGCATATAAGTCAGAAATGCAAATAGACATTAGATAAAGGGCTTTCAATGATTTAAAACTTACCTGAGCAAGCCTGCTTGAGTCACTGACAGCAAGGCTCATTTTCCAGAAGAAAAAAAAAATGAAATAAATAAATAAACGGCCGGAAACACGCAATCGGTAGGTAGAGCTGGACGTGTCCAGGGTGGTGAAAACTGCGCCCAGCATATTCCCATTGTTTTTAACGCCGTGGAATAACTGCGCATGTGCCATTTATAACGAGAGTCAATGGATACGATCAGAGCGCCCCCAAAACAGGAAATACGTCACCAATCAGAAAACGTTTTTTGAAACAAACAATATAACTCATCATTACTCATAAAATATTTATCCTACACAACTAAAAACATATACTGTATGCATATATTTCAAAATATTTTTATTTTATTATTTCATTTTTATTATATATTTTTTAAAGTCTTCAATGTAAAATGGAGAAGAGCTCCAGAGGTTCCAGTGGGGCGGCACCCTAGCGCCCCCTATTGGCCGGCCGCCCCTGGTACAGAACCTGGTTCCTCAGCCTCCTGTCCTGGGGCCTCATGTATCAACCGTGCGTGCGCACAAAAACATTGCGCACGTCACTTTCCACGCAAAACCCCGTATGTAACAAAAATGAAATGAACGTGAATATCTGCGCATCCAAGTACATTTCCACGCCAGCTCCCCTGCTGGCGTACGCACGTTTCTGTGGTTCTTGTTCCTTTGGCGACACTTACAGGTGATCCTGAAAAACTGAAGCCCCACAGTCTGTGGTTGACTTTAAGAGCGGCTTGAAGACCTTTCTTTTCAACCGAGCATAGTACTCCTCATGATTCTACTTTTGATCTTAGCTGATACTGTTGTTGATTGTAATTGTTTTATTATTTGTTTTATTGACATTCAATTATGTTGCACCTTGTAGCACTTTGAGATTTTCATTAATGAAAAGTGCGTTATAAATTGAATTCATTATTATTATTATTATTATTATTATTAACTGTTCATGATGTGAAAATGATTAATATTCCCACCAAACACACATGATAACAATTATTACATCCACATGGACGCAAATAAAGGACGCGCAAAGTTGTGCAACAAATACATTTAACAGGAACGGATTCAGCCTTACTGGAGATAGTGTAACACGCAGAGCATTTATTTATAAACAGATATAATTTTCTGATCTATGATATGGCTTATCAGCCGTTTTCAGGGATAATCCTTTTTCATTTTGGCACTGCGCTCTGGAGCACAACGCAGGAACCGGTCCGTGCACAACGCGTGCAGAAGCAGCGACCAAACTGTTCCCGAGCTTTCCAGAGGGAGCTGGCAGGTCGATCGGGACTGTGCCATTCCAGTCCACACAAAGCCGGATCATGTCCAATAGAATGGTCTCATCTATATGATTCCAAAGGCTGAGTGGTCGCGCTTTGGAGCGCGCGCGCACCCTCACACGGCAGCTGGAGGTGATTCATAATCTGCGTTTATTGTAGATTTCTCCAAAATGACACGTGAAAGTACACCATATATAACTTGTTGGAGAGTAACAGCTTCACAGACAAACAGATGCGCACAAGGCTGCGGCGCGCGCTGCGCGCAGCGTTTGGAGACTCCAACATCACGTCATGTCATGAAAACTCTCCACTGAGACGCACAGACTCGTTTCTTCATATCAGCTATTAAATGAACAAAGATCTATGTTCAACCAAACATCCAAGTTCCTCTGTGTTTACAGTAATTATGGTAATAAACTCGTGCGCAAAGTTAATATTTTCACTCAGAATGAATGGATAAGCCGGTTGCGCACCAAAGCAGGGTGCACGCACACACAAATACCGACACACAATCACTCGTTCTTTGCGTGATAAACACATTTTATTACTATTCTTACTTAGGATTATTTTCCTCACTCATATTATATTAAATTCATTATTTTCCTGAATCTAGAAATCATTTCTGATCGCGCAGGGATCAAACAAACATGTCCTTCACACATGCAGGAAGTAATTTGCATCTGTTTAACATATGTAAATGAAGGCGTGTCAGGGGAGGTGTCTCACGTGCGCTCATTTCCACGTTGATTGTGATGTACAAAAGGAATGTGCGTGGATTCCGGTGTACGCACAGTTTGATACATCTGGATTTTTTTGTGCGTAGGCAGATTTCTGGATTTGACCGTGCGGCACTTTTCAGTAAGAAATCCACGCAAGTCTTTGTACATGAGGCCCCTGGACCCCCATAGCTGTCTGCAAAACCTCAACCCCTGTGGCTACCTCTGAATATCGAACCTTCCTTGTGGATCTTCTCCAACTGCTCCTACGCCTTTCAACTTGCCTCCATGCTCCACCTGTGGAGCAATGTCACGTGCGCTGCAGAACTCCTCTTCGACTCAGACATTATGATGGAACAGTGACTGGATGAGAACCAGCAGTAGAGGAATGCTGGGAGAGGTGATCACTGCCAGAGTGCAACTGCAGGTAATCAATCAATCAATCAATCTTTATTTATAGAGCCCCTTTCAGCAGCCAGAAGGTGCACAAAGTGCTGAACAATACAGAAATAAAAACAAACAATAAAAACAAACAATAAAAAACAACAACAATAAAAAACAGCCAGTTAAAAATTAAAAACAATTTAGACCTAACAAGAATGTCAAAGAACCACTAGGCATTAAAAGCCTGCCTGAATAAGAAGGTTTTTAGATTAGATTTAAAAGACTCCATATGAGTGATGGAGCGCAAGTCCAGAGGTAGCTTATTCCAGAGACTGGGTGCAACGACAGAAAAGGCCCGGTCACCCCAACGTTTGTAGTTGGTCTTTGGAACAGACAGGAGAAATGTATTTGATGATCTCAGTGTTCTCCTATATTCACGGACAGTTACAAGATCAGTCAAATACAGTGGGGCAAGACCATTAAGAGCTTTAAAAGTGAATAATAAAATTTTAAATTTAATTCTAAAATCAATTGGAAGCCAATGGAGAGAAAATAAAACAGGGGTAATGTGTTCACGTCTGGAGGTGTTGGTTAAAAGTCTAGCTGCAGCATTTTGGACCAATTGAAGGCGTTTAATGGAGGATTGGGAGATTCCTGCATATAGGGAATTACAGTAGTCAAGTCTTGAGGTGATAAAAGCATGAATGGCCTTTTCTAAATCAAAACGATTTAAAAAAGGCTTAATTTTGTAAAAAAGGCTTAATTTTGTATAAAAGACGTAGTTGATAAAAACAGGCCTTGACTACAGACGCTATTTGTTTATCAAATTTTAAGTCCTTGTCAAATGTCACCCCCAAGTTTTTAACTGTTGGTCTGCATTTGGAAGTTAGAGCACCAAAGTTACAGGGAGCATCATCACCGAAGAAGATGCATTCTGTCTTTCCTTCGTTTAAAAACAAAAAATTACGGTGAAGCCACTGTTTAATGTCGGCAATACAATCAGCGTATGGGGTGAGAAGATTGCTGTTTTTGGGTTTCATTGGTAGATAAATTTGTACATCATCGGCATAGCAGTGAAAAGAAAAATTATGTCTGGCTATTACTGATCCAAGGGGCAGCATGTACAGTGAAAAGAGGAGAGGACCGAGAATAGAACCCTGCGGCACACCACAAGAGAGAACGGCAGTGGAGGAAGAAAGAGTGTCCAGCATGACAGAGAATGTTCTGTTGGTCAAGTAGGCAGTGAACCACTTGAGTGCTGTACCAGAAATTCCAACATAATGTTGAAGGCGAGATAGAAGGACAGTGTGGTCTACTGTGTCAAATGCAGCTGTGAGGTCCAGCAACACCAGTGCAACGGGACACTTGGCATCCATGGACATGGAAATGTCATTATGGACTTTTAACAAGGCTGATTCGGTAGAATGACGGGATCTAAAACCAGACTGAAATGTTTCAATAATGAGCTGGTTATTGGGGTGGGGGGGGGGCGGGTTGATTCCACCAGCAGTCACATGCTGAAGTGTCTCTGGGCAAGACACTGAACCCCTCACTGCCTCCGATGTGTGTCCCATCAGTGCATGATTATGAAAACTCTGATTAATCTCTACAGATTATTTTTGTAGAGATGTAGTCGAGTGCTGTATGAATGTGTGTGTTGGAGGTAAATGAGGTCACAGATTGTGTTGTCAAGAGATATAATTATCTGGATTAGACAGAAAAGTGCTCTATAAGTACAGTCCATTTATCATTTAAGAACAGGTGTAGAAGAACTGAAGGTGAAACTCAGAGGGAGGAACAAGCAGAACACACAATAATCTCAAAATAAATGAAAAAAGAATGTGGCATATCTGTGATTTAGATTTAAATACTTACTTAATCTAAGCCAAACTGAGCAGCGTGCATAGGCCAACAATTTAACCAGGTGGGTAATAAAAAAGAAAGGAGAGAATTGTGACAGGATCAGAGCAGATTAAAAGTAAAATTCAAGGTTTGACTTTCCTGACAGAGCAGGAGTTCAAACCAGAGTCAGGCAGAGTTAAAAACCTTTACGCTCGAGGGTTTTACAAAATAAAACCAAGGATCAAATCCGGGTCAGATGTCCCCAGAGGCAATCGGCAATATCAGTGGCAAGACAACTCAAAAACACAAAAAATAAATTAAAATAGAGTATTAAAGATTATTTAACACAAGACGATTTAGAAAAATGATGACAAACAAGCAGCTGATGACAGAAAAAAGAGTAAATACTAAAGGTAACATTGAAAAGAAGTAAAGGACTTGAAATAAAATGGTGTATTCATAAATAACAAAACCCAACAACCCAACGACCACAACAACCATCACAATGTGCCATTTAACACCACAAACATGACGTTAAACATTAAGTTTTAAAGAAACTAAAATGTTGCATTGATACTTTTCTTTTTCATTTTTGACATGGAAACAACAGTTGTACACTTGTTACTGCTGCTTACTACCATTATAGAATAGAATATACCAGTGGTGGGCACCGCTAATTAAAAAATTAGTTCCACAATTTCTAAAAACGCTTATTAATTTTTTTAGGTCCACAATTTCAAAAGCACAAATGTCTAATGAAAATTAGGGGAAGCTAATCTAATCCGCTATTTCTATATTTCTATATTATAT
>JBBPBX010028207.1:0-14025 GCA_038048925.1 Garcialebias charrua
AGCTTGAGACAAAGATAACATTTCATACACTTTGATATAAAGCAGCAGCTAAAAAGGAACTGCTGCGAGCTCAGTGATACTCATCCCATCAATTTGGCTGCTCCCAAAGGTAAAAATCACAGCGAGTACGGGGCGGTTCAATGAACTTAGTCTGAAAAAAAGCACTTGAAGCCATGCATGGTTGAAGGGTTAAGCATGAGGCATATAGAGGTCAGGACTGTCTTATTTGCTGGCATAGCAGCTCAGTCCAAACAGAACAGATGTCATTTGTTTACCTGCAGGGAAAAAGACCTACACAGACGTCTGGTCCTTTGTGGCTCAGGTGGCAGATGATGATTTTAGGAAGAGGCACTCAAAAGGAATCTGGCTCGCAGCAATCGAATGGACTAATGAAAGCAATAGAATGTAAACCGAGAAGCAATGCAATCTCTAGCCAAATGTCCTCGCAGGCGATGATGTTGGAATTATTTTGGTAGGACCGGGCAGGGGCTGAAAAATAATCACAGTCAAATAGAGATTGCTGCAATAAGCAGTGCACCTGCTGAAAATGGCCACTTTCTGCATCAGGACACTAACAGCTCCAAGCCTTGGGATTCCTGATGTTCGTTTTTTTGTTTGTTTGTTGTGTGAATTGTTGTGATCCATTTTTTTTCCCGTACGTTTTTCAACATCTTTCTCGTTCCACAATTTTTGTGCCATTTTAACAAAGGTTTTTCTTTCAGGACAATTCTGCTGTGACTTTTGGTTTTGTGCAACTTCAGCTTTTTTGAAATATTTAGCCTTTTCTGCCACTTTTTTAAAATCGCATAGAAAATGAACAAATAATTTTAAATCCATCAAATCTTTAGATCTTTTACAACCTTTTACTGCTCCGTTCACATCTTGTTCTGGTTCAGCTTCTTTCAGCTTCCTCAAGCAAATGTAAACATTTTTTCAACTACTTTCAGCTAATTTCAGCCGTTTTGTGCTCCTTCAAAGTTAAAGTCAAAGTCAAAGTCAACTTTATTGTCAGAACTGCAATATGTACAGGACATACACAGGACCGAAATTGCGTTTCTCTCAGTCCATCGGTGCAACAGTAACCATCTAAACACTAAACACTAAAACATTTAATAAACATAAGCATAAAATAGTAAAAGTGTAACACTGTCCTGAGTTTTTCATAATAGTATAAAAGTATGAAAATTTACACCAACACTGAAACACCAAACACCCAATGAACATAAGCATAAAATGAAATAATAAAAGTTCCTGATTCTTTCTGATAACTACAGTTTTTTTTCTGATTATAAGGCGCATTAAAATGAAATAATAAAAGTTCCTGATTCTTTCTGATAACTACAGGTTTTTTCTGATTATAAGGCGCATTAAGCGAAACAAAACAGGCAGATAAGACAAACTTTATTCAACTCATTCACAATAACACATAAAATTGGTTTGAGGTCACTAAGCACAACCAGAATTAATACGTAAAGCTCACTGTAATTTTTTAGAAAATTAAAGGATTTTAAGTGAGTCTCCGTCTGAAAAATGCGGTATAACATTTTTGTGCCTCGTCTAACTTCTTTCAGCTTATTTATGCAAGTTTCAGCTTTTTATGCTATTTCAACTACTATTAAGCTGTTTCACGCTAATTTTAGCCTTTTCAGCTAATTCCACATTATTTGCATTCATTTCTACTTTTTTCAGCCTAATTCAGCAAAAACGTTCTCTCTCTACTTTGTTCTGGTAACTTAAGATTCTTTCTGCTTTTTAAGCTACTTTTTAGATATTTTTTTTTGTATGATAATTTTAGCCCCCCCCCGAACATTTTCACATTTATGTGCTAATTTCTGTTATTTCAGCCTAATGGGGCAAAAGTGTTCCTTCTGATTTCTTATGCTAATTTACGCTCAAGTTACCTTTTCAGCTATGTTTTTTTAGAATATTTTTAAACTAGTTTCAGCTGTTTTTTTTGTTTTTTTTTAGATGAATTCAAGATTTTTTTCTGCAAATTCTGCTACTTTCGGCCTAATTAACTTATTCCAATTAATTGCACCTTGTTATGCTCTTTTCAGCTTATTTCTGCTAGTTTCAGTTATTTTTAGCTTTACAGCTTATTTGACATTTTTAAAGCTAATTTTAGTTCTTTCCACGTCTTTTTTGTAATTTACGTTTTTTTATGCCTTTTCAGCTACTTTTCAGCTATTTTTTGTTGCTAATTTCAGCTTTTTTTAAGCTAAATTGGGAATTTTTGTGCTCATTTCTGCATATTTAAACCTAATTCGGCAAATATTTGTTATTTTCCTGTTTTTGATTTTGTACATCTACCTTGTGGTGTTTTGCTAGTTTTGATACTTTGCATTTCACTTTCTATTTCTCTCCTACGTTTTTTTCTTTTTCTTTCTGTTGTTTGTTGTTTAAGGAAATTCTACCATTGCTGTTCATCATTCTTTAGTTTGTAGCAGGTCGCTTTTGTAAACGAGCCCTCGAGGCTCAATGATATTTACCTGACTAAATAAAGGTTGAATGAAAAAAGTTCTGCTTTTTTATGCTAATTTAAGATAGTTCTTCCTTTTCAGCTAAAATGCAGCTTGTTTTTAGCTAATTTCAGCTGTTTTTCAGCAAGTTCTTCGACAATAAGTATTCACACTGCATTTTTGCAGGAAATGCAATTTCTCTAGTTTGATTTGTTTCATAAAACTAATTTAAAAAGCAGAACAACTTAAGCACAAGCTAAGAGACCTTTACCTTTTCGGTTTTTTTTTTAGATTGTTGATACAAAATACCAGTGGCTCAAGCACAAGAAGAATCATTTCCATCACATATAACTTTTGTCGTTTGAAACGTCCACGTCTCCTTATGGGTTTCATTCTCTGCAAACGTCTATGTAAAGAAGTTCTTTAAAATCTTGTGCGGTGAGAAAACATGACATGTTTCCTCAAGGAATGCGTTTAGACTTGTCTAAAGATTTAAACAAATGAGCTTTGCAGAATTTTGTGCATTTTATACCAGAAAACTATCAGCCAGAGAATATGCCAGCAGTAAGTCTAATGTCATCTGATACAGCTAGGGCAAAATCTGAGTTTCTCATTAAACTTTGGATTAGCAAAATCCATAATGTAAACACCAGGATTTCAAAATAGGTGCCTATGCATATGTGAGTGACTTTCTTGAATCCAGCTCCAGATACATTATGATTCCCCCTTCAGGTCATAGAGCTGCCCAAAAAGTCTTCCAGTCAGACATACCCCAGAAGGCCCCATCAGACACAGAAGCTCGATCCTTGACATTAGCCCAAACTCTCCGAACTGACTTTTGATGATATGAACTCGACTTTGAGCCCGTCTTCCAAACAGTCAAACTGCAACCTGCTGGTCCCAGCTTGGTAAAGCCAAAAGGACCATGTTATAGGGAAAGCTGTAAAAGCAGATGCTGTCATTCTGGCACATTGAAACTCTCGTTATGAAGGGTATGAACAGATTCTGGGACAAAAAGTAGAAATAGCATCTGAAGCGCAAACTAATTTAACACAAAAAGATGCTATTTCTGCCCTTTTTTGTTGCTCTTTTTAAAGTTCACTGCAAGTCAAACAATAGTAAAATGAAAAAAAATCCCATTGTGTATTTTTTTCTAAACGTAATTTTCAGTGACCAATGACCATAAGAATAAAAACAAAAACAACTTGAAGTTCTCATAACGTCATTGATTTACAGTGCACTAAAACACATCCAGTTACTGCATGTCTCTAAAGCATTAAAGGAGGAAATTGTCTAAAATATGTTTCTCATCCTAACATATTTTGGCAACTACACAAAGCAAAGCTCTTCACTAAACTCCCAAAATGCAAAGCATATCCCCCCACCAACCACCTTTTTTTTCTTTTTCCATTTCAACCCAAATTAAATCAGGCAAGACTCACATTAATAAAACACAAAGCCAGAGTGGCACAACAAGCAAAAAAGTAAAGAGGATGCTGAGACTAAATCTGGAGATTAGACAGCGTACACCAGAGCATCTATAATTCATGGGATTGTTTGCGGCTGCGCTGACTGCTCATCTGATTGCTACACCGCTGAGGCCTTGTGCCGAAATTTGCATGGAGAAAAGAAAAAAAAACATTTGAAAAAATAATAAAATAAAAACTCATACAAACTCCTGACTGCCGTTCCTTAGCAACAACAGAGCAGGGAGTTTCAAGGAACATGGCCTTGTGTGTGTGTGTGTGTGTGTGTGTGTGTGTGTGTTTGTCCAGCTAATTGTACTTACTTATTTTGCATCATGTTCATTATGATCCAGTCTGAGGGGTAGACGTTTTTCCCAATGAGATCTTTAAACATGATAAATGTTTCCATTAAGAAATCCTGTGAGAGAACGAGAGAGAGAAGTTTTCAAAAGAGAAAACAGTCATTGTATTCGACCAAACGGTTAAGAGCCACCTAAAGTATAAAGGTGGGAGTTTGTGGATTTAAGGCAGAAACAACTTTTTACTACCGTACTTTCTGGTGTATAAGACACTACAGGTAGTCCCCGATTTACGAGCGAGATCCGTTACAACGAGGCGCTCGTAAACCGGAAATCTCGTAATTTGGAACGGCCGCCATTTCTCTCGTAAATCCGGAATTTCGCTCGTAAATTGGAACGGTTTTCGCTAGCGCGACTACAAACACTCTATTTTCATCCAAAAACTGCTTATGAGTGCATAAAAATGATCGGAAACGTGTGTCCATATGCTTAACTAACTAACTGTGGTGAAAAAACACATGAAAACTCAGTATTTTTTTCGTTTTTTCCAAAAATTCGCAGCTCGTAAGTCTGGAACCTCGCAGATCAGAGCGCTCGTAAATCGGGGACTACCTGTACTTTTTTCACGGGCTTTGAACCGCGCGGCTTACACAATGGTGCGGCTCCTTTACGGATTTAATTTTTAACGGGCTAACAAGCTTTCTGCCTCCAAAAACATTTAGCTTCGTCACACCCGGGCGCTCACATAGCTGCCCAATACACGTGTCTCGTGTGAGGTGGGTCCTCGTGACTCAATGAGACTACCTGCATAAATAAAGGTAAAAAATAAAATCATTCTGACCAATAAAATTATTGAACAGGTCACAGTCGAACCAATGACTGTATGTGCAGAGCATGTGAGTCTCACATGCTCACAGAGCCTTTTTTGCTCTGGAGCAGGAAGACAGCTTGAAGATAGCGATCGAGGACTTCCTGGTAAGCTACTGTATTATTATTTTTTAACCAGCCGTGTTAAAGGCATTTTTTTTCAGAAAAAAAAAATAAATACTGTACAGTACTGTACATATTTGTGTATAATACAGGTAAGTATTTAAAGTTTTTAAAAATCTTTCTGTTTAAATATCTCATGTTACAACGTGAACACCCGCAGCTTATACACAGGCGTGGCTTATACAAGAACTTGTGCCCCCAAGGACCATTTGAGGTGCCCGCGGACCTGTTCTAAAAATAGCACAACTCACTATGTTGCATTTAAAATTTTATTTTATTCAGTTTTTTTGTTGTATTTATATATATTTTAAAATGTCTATCTTAAAAATATGATCTTAAAAATATGTTTATTATACTTTTTTTTTTTCAATTTACACTTTGTTATTTCCGAAGAGTTTATCAAACTGGTGCCCTTTGTATGACTCCGTACCCATGAAGTAGCTCTCAGTTTGGAAAAGGTTGGTGACCCCGGCTTTAGGGGCAGGGCAGCTGACTCGGGAACCGAAGGTCTTGGGTTCGATTCCCGGTCATTGCATATCTCGTGGTGTCTCTGAGCAGGACACCTAATCCCGAATTGCTCCCCGGGTGCTTACGTAGCTCCCCACTGCTCCACCTGGGTGTATCCCAGGTGCGATGGGTTAAATGCAGAGAGTCAATTTCATCTTTGTATGGGAACATACAATGATGACAACACATGGCAATTTATTTATTATTAATTAATTAATTTTTATCAGTAAATTACTGTCGTTTTTAAGATCAAGGGAATGATGGGGAGATTTTTCTTTTTTTTAAAGATGAACGAAAACTGATAATCCAGAATTTGGTTTGTAGGCTCAATCATCCATCCAGGTAGATGATGATAATAATAATAATAATAATAATAATAATAATAATAATAATAATAATAATAATAATAATAATAATAATAATAATAATAATAATTATTATAATAATAATTGTAATAATAATAATAATAATAAAATGTTAAATCATGTCATCTGGACCGGAATGAAATGTTTCTCACTTAAAGAAACTGGTTTAGATGACATTATTTCACCTTTTGTTGTTATCTACCTGGATGATTGAGCCTAGAAACCTTTTGCTGAACCACTGTGGCCTTGGTTGTCCTCAGGCTGTTTTTGTGAGTAGCAAGTTGGCAAACTGGCATAAAACATTTGATTATTGTACAAGATGATTGCTTGTTTATGATGGGTGTGTTTGGCATGTGTTAAAAGTCTACTTTTGAGATTCCAACTAGAGGTTGGCTTGAAACACAGTAGTAAAGGATACCTATGGGACAGATACGGTTGGCAGGCTGCAGACCAACAAAGTCCTCCGGATCGGGGACGAAACGCTTCTCACTTAAAGAAACTGGTCCAGATGAAATGATTTAAACTTTGTTGTTGATAATCCAGAATATTTTTTAAGCTAAAATGTGACATTATAATGAGAATACGATGATGTGATTGGAGCATGACTTTACTGTTGATTAGGATGCTACTTCAGTGTGGTCTTCTATTTCAAGACAAAGTCAAAATAAACTTTTTTTTAAGTTTAATGCATTTTGTTTGGTCCTTTTTTCCTCAAACTCATACAACTAGTTTACAAAGCAGCTTTTCTCTTTGTTTTGTAAGATTATGCCATTCCCACATTACATACATTTATTTTCAACACAGGACCAAATAAATACCTAAGGCATAAATTCTAAGTCATTTACTCCTGGATAGATGAATCCCTGTGCGTTGTGGTGGGTTGACACGAGCAAAAAAAAAAAAAAAAAAAGGCAGCAAAACAATAAAGTCCTTTGGGTTGCATCAAGTTCTGAAATGTGCTTATGGCTCACAACTTCTCTAAAACAGAAATAGACAAGTACCGGTAGTCTTAAATACATGCTGTGCACAATTTTGAAGGTCAAAAACCCATCATTATTTTTATTTATGCCCTCTAATATTTTTAATTTTTGCATCTTTCTTTCAAAATATTTCCTGTAACATACAAAAAGAAGGTCTGCATATACGGTAATAAGAAACCCAAAAAGTCAAAACTCAGGGTCTTCTTGTGATTTATTAATTTCTACCTGAAACGCAAATCTGATTTTTGCCCTTCCTTCAAAGCTCCTGAGTCACCAACAGGGAAATGTATTATTTTTGTTGGAGTGGAGTAATAGAATGCTAATCTGGCAGCGGCTACTAGAGGAATACTGCTTTGAGGGCAGGATTACTCAGAGCCGAAATCCAAAACCTCCCTCCTCCACGAGTCGGCTGCAACAAGTGATCCATTTCCTCAGATGCAACTATCCTCATGAGCAAAGTGATTGTGTAAAACCCCAAAGGCAAGGACTCAAATAAATTTAATTTTATATATTATAAAGAAAAAAAAGGACCCAATGTATTATTTTCAGGAAAGACAATGAAAACAGGACTTTGACAGACAAGACGAAATTATAGGTTTATTATACAAGAATGTAGACGGCATTTCTCACAGTTCCTCTGAGGTACTCACCACCACATCACTCGTTATCATGCCAAAGGTGCTGATCAGATGAGCGTAATGATAGTCATCCATCTGTCTCAGTNCACTTTAAGGAACAAGTCCACACCAAAGTGCTGGACAAACAAACACGCAACAGGTAACACAGACAATGAAGTACAACACGAAAAACATAAAAACATTGCAGATCATAAATCAAACGATCCAGTACACATCAGCTGGCATTGAAAGCAATGGAGTAGTAGTGAGTTTTTAACCGGGATTTGAAAACTGAGAGGGAGGGGGCCTGTTTGATGAGCAGCGGTAACTCGTTCCAGAGTCTTGGGCCTGCTACAGAGAACGCCCTGTCACCCCTGCGCTTAAGGCGAGTTTCTGGAACTATTAAGAGTACCTGATCCTCTGACCTCAAAGCACGTGGAGGGACATATGGGTGTATCAGATCCGAGAGATAGGCGGGGGCGAGACTGTTCAGCGATTTGTAGACATACATGAGAATTTTGAATTGGATTCGAAGATGAACCGGTAGCCAGTGAAGGGAGGCCAAGACTGGTGTAATGTGCTCTCTTTTGCGTGTGCTGGTTAAAAATCGGGCAGCTGCGTTCTGAACCAGTTGTATCGAGGAGCTTGTCCAGACCATTTGTGTAACAAGAGGATGAGACACTGTAAGAAATTCAGTCGTGAGTAATTACTCAGGAGATTTATGCAGAGAAGCAAGATCATCAGCTACCAAGAGACAATTACAAGAACAAAAGAAACGCTGAGAAAGTTGGCAGAAATATGTTATTCGCTAATAACAGACAAAAGATGTGGGAGTTTAATAAAAACTTTTTTAAAAAGTAGTTTGAACAATTGCAAAACATCTTTGATTATTTCTAAATACGAACTACAACACTGTTTGATTTATTGAAAGTAGTTTAAGTAAAATAAATGAACGAGATGAGTGGTGGTGCAGAAGGTAAAGGTGCACCTATGATCGGTAGGTCGCCGGTTCAACTCCCGGTACAGACAACATCAAAAGTGTGGGTGGGATAGGTGAAGCATCCACACCTGCCTCCACCCTCATTTGCACAACTCTGGGCCCTTAACCCCCATCATATGCACCCCTGGGCACCCCAGATAGCAACTCTCTGCTCCACACAGAGGGATGTGGTAGCTTAGTTCGCTGTGGCAACCCCTGACGGAAGGGAGCAGCCGAAAGAAGAAGAAAAAAAAAAATAAATAAATAAGGTCAAAATTCCCCGATGCCTTTCATGCTTAAAATAGGGGACAGAGCTGAATCCTGTTGAACCCAATATATGTCAATCTGACTTTGGCTTGGCCAGGAGGAAAACTGTGGCAGCTAGGTCTGTCACGATAACAAATTTTGCTGGGCGATTAATTGTCTCAGAAATTATTGTGATAAACGATAACATTGTTTGAAATTTGACAATAATTAGTAATGTCAAATTTAAGAAGAAATGCTGATCTTTGGGTGTTGTACCGTTTTTGACCATTGGATGGCAGTATAAGACTGTTTGACCGAAGGATGGATAGTGAGGGAGCGAGCAGAGTGTCTCTTTAAGAAAAATGGGAGGGAGGCCCCTTGACGTGACATGGGCCGTCTCTCCTTCCTTGTTTTCGACTCTCAAAATGACGGACGCTCAGTGTGGTTTGAGCTATTTAGCATAGCATTTTTCACACAAAGCTTTTAATAAAAAATCAGTAAACAATTTCTCAGCTTCTTTTTTTCAAAGAAAAAAACGTTTTACACGAAGGCATGGGTTTCAACTGTGAATTTTAGAGCTTCGACAAGGCGGATGTTTTTCCATGAGGTCGGCCTATTAGCTTAGCTCGTAGCTTAGGTTTTCAGCTTAGTTGCTTTTAACAATCCAAAAACACAACTTTGGAAGGTTAAAATAGATTTTAAAGAAAAGAGAAAAAAGAAAAAGGGAGGGGTCAGTGAAGAGCATCGGAGTTTAGCCTTTTATCATCCAGTGTCTTCAGTAGAAAGAGAGATACACAAAGAGACAATAAAGTTGATAGATGAAAATGAGGTTGATAATTTTCATTTATCATGCGATTAATTGATGTATTGTTTATCGCAACAGGCCTAGTGGCAGCCATCTTGAATTAGCTGAAATATGTAAATATAAACTAAACCGATTCCAATATGTATTGACAAAGTTTTAAGCAAATGTGTCAGCACAAAGACATGTGCTGGTGTGGATCTTAGCTACTACCAACAGCACCAAATATTAGCTCAGAATCTGTAAAACTCACAAAGTTAGTAATTTTTGTGTTTTCTAAGATCAGTTGGCTATAAATGTTAGCTTGAATTAGACTGAGATCAAAATGTAAGCAGTTATACATTTCTTTTTAATTATCCTTTTTAAGTTTCATTAAAAACCGTCCAGTGGTTTATGAGATACAGGTAGTCCCCGACTTACGAGCGCTCTTACATACGAGGTTCCGGACTTACGAGCTGGCGAACGAGCAGTAAATTTGTAAAGAACATACAAAAAATACAGCACTTTTATGTGTTTTTAGATGAAAGTGTGTTAGCTAACCGTTTGGAAACAAGTTTCTGAGCATGTTCATGAACTAGTATGAACATTTGTGATGAAAAACGAGTGTTCGTAGTAGCGCTAGCATAAATTTTCCGACTTACGACAGAAAATCCGGACTTACGAGAACACGTGTTTCGTGTTCCGACGTACGAGATTTTCGTCTTACGAGATACTCGTAGTAACGGAACTCGCTCGTAAGTCGGGGACCACCTGTATTTTGCAAACAGACAGACATGGTGGATGTCAATAATTAATTGCAAAGTTTTAAGGACAAAACTCACGTGATCAATTAGCTCTGAGTCTAAGTTGAGGATCAGTCTTAACAACAACCACAACAACTTTTAATTCAACATCTGTAAAACTGACTGAGTAATAAACTTTTTATGTTTTAAAGTCAGCCATCTTGAAATAAGTTAACTTTAAAGTTAGTCATTTGTAGATATACAAGCCCAAAACCAGAAAAGTTGGCACGTTGTGGAAATCGCAAATAAAAACAGAATACAATGACTTGCAAATCTTTTTCAACCTATATTCAATTGAACACACTGCAAAGACCACATACTTAACGTTCGAACTGGTAAACTTTGTTATTTTTTGCAATTATTAGCTCATTTGGAATTTGATGCCTGCAACATGTTTCAAAAAAGCTGGCACAAGTGACAAAGAAGACAGAGAAATTTGAGGAATGCTCATCAAACACTTATTTGGAATATCCCACAGGTGAACATGCAAATTGGGAACAGGTGGGTGCCATGATTGGGTATAAAAGCAGCTTCCTTGACATGCTCAGTCATCCACATAGAAGGATGGGGCGAGGGTCACCACTCTGTGAACAAATGCGTGGGCAAATTGTCGAACAGTTCAAGAACAACTTTTCTCAACGAGCTATTGCAAGGAATTTAGGAATTTCACCATCTACGGTCCGTAATATCATCAAAAGGTTCAGAGAATCTGGAGAAATCACTACACGTAAGGGGCAAGGCCGAAAACCAACATTGAATGCCCGTGACCTTCGATCCCTCAGGCGGTACTGCATCAAAAACCGACATCAGTGTGTAAAAGATATCACCACATGGGCTCAGGAATACTTCAGAAAACCACTGTCAGTAACTACAGTTCGTCGCTACATCTGTAAGTGCAAGTTAAAGCTCTACTATGCAAAGCAAAAGCCATTCATCAACAAGATCCAGAAACGCCGCCGGCTTTGCTGGGCCCGAGCTCATCTGAGATGGACTGATGCAAAGTGGAAAAGTGTTCTGTGGTCTGATGAGTCCACATTTCAAATTGTCTTTGGAAACTGTGGACGTCGTGTCTTACGGACCAAAGAGGAAAAGAACCATCAGGACTGTTATAGGCGCAAAGTTCAAAAGCCAGCATCTGTGATGGTATGGGGGTGCATTAGTGCCCAAGGCATGGGTAACTTACACATCTGTGAAGGCACCATTAATGCTGAAAGGTACATACAGGTTTTGGAGCAACATATGCTGCCATCCAAGCGACGTCTTTTTCATGGACGCCCCAGCTTATTTCAGCAAGACAATGCCAAGCCACATTCTGCACGTGTTACAACAGCGTGGCTTCGTAGCAAAAGAGTGCGGGTCCTCCCCTGGCCTGCCTGCAGTCCAGACCTGTCCCCCATTGAAAATGTGTGGCGCATTATGAAACGTAAAATACGACAACGGAGACCCCGGACTGTTGAACAACTTAAGCTGTACATCAAGCAAGAATGGGGAAGAATTCCACCTGAAAAGCTTCAAAAATTGGTCTCCTCAGTTCCCAAACGTTTACTGAGTGTTGTTAAAAGGAAAGGCGATGTAACACAGTGGTAAATATGTCCCTGTGCCAACTTTTTTGCAATGTGTTGCTGCCATTGAATTCTAAGTTAATGGTTATTTGCAAAACAAAATAAAGTTTCTCCGTTCGAACATTAAATATATTGTCTTTGCATTCTATTCAGTTGAATATGGGTTGAAAAAGATTTGCAAGTCATTGTATTCTGTTTTTATTTGCGATTTGCACAACGTGCCAACTTTTCTGGTTTTGGGCTTGTACAAAATTAATCTCAATATGATCTTTACATAAATTTACATTAGTACAGCAGTCCCTCGATTATCGTGGGGGGTTCTGTTCTCAGCTCCCCTGCAATAAGTGAAAACCCGCGAAGTAGGAATAGTAGTACGAGTAGTAAGTAGTAATTTATTTTAAATTTAAAAAATCCATGCCAATCGTGTGGCTCATCCATCAGTCAGCCAATTGTGTGTCTTGTCCAATCTTACTTTGAAAAACCGCGAAAGAGCGAGTCTGTGAAAGTCAAACCGCATAGTAGCGAGGAAAGGGACTACTGTATATGAAAACAAAAGTTATCAATATAATCTCCATAATTATCAATTATTTGCTTGTTTCACTTTTTTGATGCCACATAATGCTGATCAGTGCCAAAGAGAAGTTTGTTCAGGTCATGTTGTACAAAAATGTTGAAAAGATCATTAGCATCATTTTTCGGTACAGGTGGTCCCCGACTTACCCTAATTCGTTTGTTGGAACACGAAACGCATGTCGCTCGTAAGTCCGGATTTTCGGTCGTAAGTCGGAAAATTTATGCTAGCGCTACTACGAACACTCGTTTTTCAACACAAACGTACATACTAGTTCATAAACATGCTCAGAAACTTGTTTTCAAACGGTTAGCTAACACACTTTCATCTAAAAACACATAAAAGTGCTGTATTTTTTGTATGTTCTGTACAACTTTACTGTTCGTTAGTCAGCTCGTAAGTCCGGAACCTCGTATGTCGATGTGCTCGTAAGTCGGGGACCACCTGTATTAAAGACAAATCAGCTAAAAGAGGCACCTACAGATATATATATGTTTGTAAAGAATATAAAGTTAGTACATTAGTATATTTTCTGACACGTATTCTCCTAACAAAAGAGCAAAAGCTGAAGTTCAATCTCTAGGACACAGATAACTTCCTGCACTCTACCACTGAGGATGGTTGGATATCAGAGCAAGAGCAGCACCATTCAAAGACTTGGGAGTCCCTTTATTAATAAAAGGAACAAGGCCTTAAAAGCAGGCAATGATCTTTAGAAGTCCTTGGTGACTTCTGCAGCAACCACCCAGAACAGAGGGGAGCTAGATTAGCTGAAGGGTATCCCTCATGTACTGTACTCATTCTCTTATTTAGCTGTGAACGATTCTCCAAGATTTACTCGCTGTAAGACTGAGATGGGACTTGGCGCTCCAAGGCAAAATACAGTACGTACTATAAGCCCCTTAAGCTTATTCCCAACTTTCAGGCAAGACTGCTAAAAGAAATTAGATACTTTTGCTGATGTTATTATTCAATTTATTCCTGTAGCATTATGCTCATGAATGCATCAGAGGCTTCCATGTGCAATAGGTGCTGGAGGAACTGAGGTCTGCTAACAAAAAGTAAATACAGGTCAAAAAAATCTTGCAAACATATCTTAGTACAGTATGCTGTTGCTTAAGGCTAAATTCCAGTTCACCCCCCTCGCTCCTCACCTTTTTTAATCTACCTTGATATATTGGAAGAAGGCGTCTGAATCTTTTTGATATAAAGTGAGGTAAAAGGGCAGAGATATTTCACGCTTTGAAACTGTCCAAATTAATGAGTAAATATATTTTTTTCATCTCTACACTTACTGTAATGTATATGGTAAATGGAGCTTATTTATATAGCGCTTTCCAGCCCCCTGTGAGGAGCCCCAAAGCGCTTTACAATACCAGCCATCCACCCATTCATTCAGA
>JBBPBX010028207.1:23683-36733 GCA_038048925.1 Garcialebias charrua
AGCTTTTTTGGGTTTCTACATTTGTTTTTTTTTTGCTTTGTTTTGTTTTATTTTTTGAATGTCCAGAGGACCAGACTTAGCTTTTTTAGATTTTTCTACCTGGATTATTGAGCATGCATCAGAGTATATCTTGTGTAGTTTTAGCCATAAGTTTTAAACAAAAGAATATGTTGTTAACTCTTAACAGTTTCCAATATTGTCACTTAAAGGTGCTATGTGTAACTTTCTGTAGAGCGCAGAACTTAGAAATATTTTCAACAGGCAAAGCATTCTGATCCCTCCCCCTCAGAGCCATATATGGCTCTGCTCCCCCTGGCCCTGCTGAAATTCAAATTCAAGCTCTGTTTTTATTGGCTGATTCAAATTCAAGCTCTGTTTTTATTGGCTGGTTACAAACTCTGTTTTTATTGGCTGGTTAAGGACGGGTCACTCTGTGTTTTTAGTGTTTTTATAAATGCTGATAGAGAAGCAAGGGGACTATAGTTTTTTTCAGAGATTACTTTGTCTAATAGTATATCAGTCTGTCAGTAGATAGTGACAGAGTGAAGAAATATGTTAAACATATATTGTTAGAAAAGTTACAGACTGCATTACAAAGTTACATAGTGCAGCTTTAAGAAACGAACAACAAAGCAGAATTTTACACTGAAAACACTTCACCCTCCAACCCTCTAGAGGGCGTCTCCTTCAGCTTTAAGGAGAGCTGACAAGGCAACCAGTTTCCTCTGTGGCTTTGACCAGAGGGTCTCGCAGTAAAATCACACAACACAGCGTTCTGTTCACAGATCAGAGGGCAGGTTTCTCTAAAGCTGACCAATGCTTACTATAACTTTACACACAGAAAAAAACCTTTCAACAGAACGCAGCGTTTTGCGCATGCGTCCGATGGCAAAAGTACGGCAAGCCGGACGAAGTTAGCTTATAGCTTCGCAACTTAGCGCTCGAAGAAAAGACTTTAACACCACTTATGCACAGTTTTAAACAAAAAAAAAGTAAAGATTAAATCTGACAACTCTGATTTAAAGCTGACCAACGCTTACTTTAACTTTCGACAAAAAAAAAAAAAACTTTCGACGGAACACAGCGTTCTGCGCATGCGTCCGATGGCAACTCTACGGCAAGCCGGACGAAGTTAGCTTATAGCTTCGCAACTTAGCACTCGAAGAAAAGACTTTAACACCGCTTACGCACAGTTTTCAACACAAAAAAAGTATCGATTATCTCTGACAACTCTGATTGTACATTTCAACACCACTTATGCACAGTTTTAAACAAAAAAAAAGTCAAGATTAAATCGGACAACTGTGATTTTCTGCGGTTAGCCGGTAGAAGACAGATCTCTATCGTAGGCTAAATTTATATCGTTTCTACCGTGTACCGGTTATATCGCGCATCCCTAGAAACAAAGTCGACAGCCTTTTTGGAGGTGCAGCTAAACCGGACTGCCCAGAGATGTCTCAGCCTGGAGCAGCAGCCCCACCGCGCCGCGTGAAACTGCGGACTGGATTAGCAACGAGCTAACATTAGCCTCGTAGCTGCAGCCTCTATCCGACAGCCGGCTTTGTGCGATCAGAGGTTCCTGGAGCTTGTCTCGATGTCAGACTGGAAGCCGAAGATATCGGGGGACACCCAGCTAACTTGGAGAAACAAAGCCAACAGCCTTTTTGGATGAGCTAAGCTAACAGGTGCAGCTAATGCCCAACAGCAACCATGGAGTTGGAGGGGCTAGGCTAACAGGTGCAGCTAATGGCGGCGCGCACAGACGGCTTTCGGTAAGTTATTAAAACTTATTAAAACTTTTTCTGGCTCCAAATGTATGAAGATAGCATACTAACAGTCCTTCCTGTAAAGGGTTTGGACTGCGTGGTGCTACAGAAAGCTGGGGAGCTCGGACGTAACGCAGCGGAGCGGAGGCAAACAGCTGCAGCTCAAAGTAAGAAATTATTTTTTTATATTTTTTATAAATGTTTTAAAGTGTTTTAAAGTGTTAGGATAGTTGAAATGCTTGGTAACTGTTCATTACCGCACATGTACGTGTTCAGTGGTGGCTCGTGTGGTATATATACCTATATACAGGTAGTCCCCGATTTACGAGATTTTCATGTTACGAGATAGTCGGAGGAACGGAACTCGCTCGCAAGTCGGGGACCACCTGTATATAGAATCTGAATCAGAAACTTGTATTTTCCGACGGCACATAGCTGTAATGGTAAATGGACTGTACTTATATAGCACCTTTCTGATGAATCAAGATACGAAAAGTGCTTTACACTACAATCTGTGTCCTCATTTACCCATCCATGCAGCACTCTAATATATATCTACAAAACTAATTGAACAAATCATTCTGAAGAGGCTAATCAGTGTTTTATCACATTCATACACTATTGGGACACACATCAAAGGCAATGAGAGGTTCAGTGTCTTGCCCAGGGACACTTCAACATGTGAATGCTGTTGGAATCAAACCCCCAACTCTCCATTGGAGGATGACTGCTCTAACCACTCAGCCACAGCTGCCCATAAATCTACACATTACCTATAACAAAAATAAAAAAAATAAAAAATGTAATGTACTTGTTTGACACGTCAGAATCATTGCAGTGCAACAACTAAAAATAAAGTGTTTCAATATGTTGTTAACTTGATAAATGATTGCTTCTGAACTTCTATACAGTATTGGGTAATGTTTAAATTATGTAATACAATTTCACTGTAATTTTAGCAGGATTATTTTCTAAATATACTGTCAAACAAAAGCAGTGAAGTTTCTAATGAAATAAAATTAATTTCTCCTCTAAACAACACAATAAAATCTTGAAAAAAGTATAAAGGAAACCCAAAACTCTAAATGTTCCATACAAACATCAGACCTGCAACTGTTTATTACAATAAAAATGCAAGCTGTTGTCAACAACATATAAAGACAGAACATGTGAATACATTTGTCAGTCTGCAGTTATATGCTAATTAGCCACATGCTACATTTAATGCTGAAGTCACCGCTGGCATAAACTGAGAGAAATCAAGCGTTAAGGTGTACCCAGAGAGCCTAATGCTGTTCAAGGAGTTGAGTCCTTGAACGTTCTAGATTGATTCAAGATGTGAAACAATTTTAGATATTTCTATAAGAACAAACAAAACTGTCCTTCCACCATCTGCTCAGAGGAAACTACATCACCCTGACACATTTCTGTCCAGTTTTCTACCCAAACGTAACATGCAGGACATGCTCGTTTGATAAATACACACTTTACAACTTTATATCAAACATTTATGTGAAACTTGTTCATGAGCCGTCTTTGTACTTGCTCTCGTGAAACAGATCTTTAAAGGCTGCAGCAGATAAGGACGCTCCCGCTGACGTTTGAGCTTGACACATTTTCTGCTTCTCCTCTGAGCCACAGAGTGTCTGGGGCAGTGCTGCTGTACAGCAGACACATCTTATCAGCCTGTCAGCTGAGTGCACACACACACACACACCACCTGCTTTCTTTGTGACTGCTGCAATACCAAGCCACTGTTTACTGACAGCCCCCTGTCTCCATCAAGCAAATCAGCTCCTACAGAAACAACAGCTAACTTTTGCATGTATCCTGCACGGGTGATGCTGTGCACAACACATGACAACAGACTGCTAATGAACTTCTGTCAAGCCAACATGCAAATATTTGCAGTGAGGTAATTGGAAGTGTAGGAATAAACTTCTATACATTCCACAAGGTAATACTATAAATCAATTTTAATTCGCTAATGTGTAAAATGTAAATAAAACAAACGAGTGCAATGATATTCAAACATTATCAGCTCATATTTTATTTAATATGAAACACAGAAAGCATTAAATATTCAAACTAAGAAATTATATAATAAAATAAAAAAAACGTTCTATAGCTTCTAGTGCAAATTTGACGATCCAAAGAGCCATTTCTGCCCCTTTGTTCACTAAAATAAAATGCCCGGAGCCACAAAACCTGCTCCAACTGTGATTATCAACTGGTGGCCCATGGGCCACTTGTTGGAGGAGGCTTTTCAGGCCAGTAGGAGTGACAGAAAACGTAAAAAATCTAATGATTTTTAACACATTGATATTTTTACATCTTAAGACAAATGAAAAGTAAAGAAGGATGAAGTCTTTTTTTTTTCCAAATAAATAAATAAAACCAAACAATGGACTATGGATAGTGATTTTTTTATTGTGGAAAAATTAAATATCCTACTTTAAAGAAATAAAGCATAAAGTTAAAGTAAGTATGTTTTACTCCTTGTATTAATACTGTACTAGTATTCACAAATTTGCAAAAGAAATGACGTGAAAGTGTTAAAACTAGCAGTGGTTTGTTTGTTTTGGTCAAAGCTTGAATGAGCCGCTGCAGAGGAATCAAACAAAGGTACATCAGAAGCATAGGATGAGAGTTGTTGTCTTGCCCAGGGACACTTGAACATACAACTGATTACTTGTGGAATCAAACTTGCAGCTCTGCTGTCAGAGGATGAATGCTGTGACCACTTAGCCTCCCCACCTCTGTAAATCACCCCCTCTTATTTGAACAAAAGCAGCTAATGGAGTTTATAGAGGGGGATGTGGTCCCATTCATGTTTCATGAATGATTAATTGAAAGTGTATCTGTTAAAATAATTGTAATACAGTAGTCCCTCGCTACTTTGCGGTTTGGTTTTTGCAGACTCCCTCTATCGTAGTTTTTCAAAGTAAGATTAGACATGATGCAATTGGCTGATTGATGGATGAGCCGCACGATCGGCATGGACTTTTTATTTAAAATAACAAATTTTAAATTATTTAGCACCTGCTGCACCTGTGTGCAGCCCAAAGCTGCAGGAGAAGCTTCCTTTTGCAGAATGTAATTTCTTCGTTCTGCAGCAGAGAAGTGGGCATGGCCAAGAATGCTAACAGATGGCAGATTGTAGCCAGAGGCAGAGAGCTGAGATCATGACATGCTGTGCTCTTTTAGAGTGTTCAGAGTTTAGAAACATTGTTTAGAATATTGCAAGTGTGGGAAATGTTCAAAACACCCATACATATATATATATATATACTGTATATTAGTAGGGGTGCACCGATTTCAATTTTCTGGCCGATCACCGACTTTTAGAAAGTCTGACCTGCCGATTGCGATTTTGGCCGATACTGATTTTCAGGTGTTAAAAGGTCAAAATGCACCCTAAATTTTCATAATTTTCCTAGCTTTGCGGAGGCAGATGTGATCGGTGGATAAAATCGGCTTCTCATTTAAAGATCGGCCGATCACCGATCTCCCCAAATTAAGGAAATCGGGGCTGATCGATCGGCCGGCCGATTTATCGGTGCATCCCTAATTAGTATATATACATAATGTAAACACAGGACTGTCAGAGTTACAATGAGTTTATGTTAGGTGGGTAAATGATCTGATCATCTCACTGTTGATTGCAGTAATCCACATTATTAACATAAATAGAGGGCCCCAAACCAAATTTGGCTTAGGGCCCCATGGAGGCTTGGGCCAGCCCTGCTTTACTGTTTATGCATCATTATTAGTTACAGCTCAACAAAAAGCTACAAAGTTCTGCATTCATCAACAACTAAAACTCTTTTCCTTCCTGTGTCGTCAGTTACTCCTGTTTACGAGCCCCGGTGTCGCTAATCCAAAGTTTATGCCTGTTGTCCTTGACCCCGTATGCAGCAGAGCACGCAAAAACTGATGTAATGATGTCATCACTCGGGGCGCTCTTGTGCCATTTCAGCTCCTTGTGCACCTCCCAGTTTTTGTAACCTGTCACAGGCTGCACGGGTAGATTGTTGTGAAACAGGAAGAGCAGCAACGCATCTGTAAGACTGAAGAAAACTCAGAAAGGTGCAACTATTGCAAATGTTACATAAACTATCAAACTACTTAGGGGCTGAATCAGAAATGCTGGAATTGTTTGCATATGGACCATTGTCATAAAGAAAATGAATGCAACACTCCACCTCACTTTGATGTTCATAAGTGAATTATATTTGGGTGATGTGTGTGTGTGTGGGGGGGCGGGGGATCTGAGGTACTTTGTTTTATTTGATAATCAAACAAATGTCACGTTATTTTACATAAATTTAACTTTATCCTGCCAGCCTGGGTGCCTGTGCTGTTTCAGGTTAATATTTCCATGTTTTGTTTCAGTTATTAATGTGATTTTTTTGTTAATGGTTTGAATAGTGTACTTCCTGAAAGAGTAGCAGTATAATCTTGGTTGTGATGGCTGCTGTTAAGGAGGAGGATAACAGTGCGTCTCAGGTGTGGTTACTTAAAAAAAAAAAACTACCGTACACTTCATTACTGAAATCACAACTGGCTTGTATTATGATAATTAATACTAGAGATGAATTTGGTCTTTAGACAAACAGTGAGCATGTTTTGTCAATGATGCATCACAGAGATGCAAAAAGAGAACTCTGCTGGCGTGACACAAAGAGCTCGTCCTCCAGGCAAACTGACCCGAACACCAGGACTTGGAAACTGCTCTCTGATCTTCTGATGTGTCTTTTTCAGGAGTGGGAGCTCAAGGTTTGCAATGTTGTTGCCTGAAAAAATAGCAGTTTGTAAATCGTTTAGTTTTCCTTTTTACTTGCATTTTTGATTACATAAACAAATCTTCTGTTTAGTTAACTTTCAACACCCAAAATTTTAGCTAATGATAAAAAAAAATCATGAAAATGTACCGTACATACATAAGTCAGAGACTTATTGAATGATAAAGCTCTGTATTTGTTGTATAACACAATCATTGTTCCACACTTAATCTATTGTATTGATGTTTGGGGGAAAGCGTGTAAAACAATCACAAAGCCTATTTTTGTATTACAGAAAAGAGCTGTAAGAATTATCACTAGAAAACATTACTGTCATCCATCTAGTACATTATTTTATCAACTGAAGTTATTGAAGTTCCATGATTTGGTAGATTATAATATTTTATCAGTTATGTATAGGGCTCAGAATAATGCATTACCTTTAAATATCCAAATGCATTTTGTTAAAAGACAAAGTTGTTATAATCTTAAGGGAACAGAGATGTTTGTAAAACCACAATTCAGAACTAGTTTGAAGGGACGTTCTACCTCAATCCAGGGAATTAGATTATGGAATGGCTTGGAGAATGTAGTTAAAAATGCCAAGTCAATGTTTACATTTAAGAAAATGATCAAAATGAATTAAAAAATATATATGAAATGACGTAATGTGTATTGTATTAGTTAGAAAATTAGAAAGAGTTAGTCATTTTGTACTGTTGGTGGAAGATTATTATTGTTTAATCTGATTGTTTGAAAAAAGGGGCAGATATAATAAGATTTATTCTTCTTTCTGCTACCTTTCATTTTTTTATATTTTGTACGTTATCATTTATGGGATTGTCTTGTATTGTGTTTCTTTTGTAAAAAAAAAATGAACAAATTTAATAAACATAAACATTTAAAAAAAAGATTGAGGAAAACTATTGTGCTTTAGCCTAACCAAACAGTGCGTCATAAAGTTAATGGAAAATGATGGATGCTGACATGGAAACGCCTCATTATGTTTCACCGCCAGGCTGAAAACTGACACTGAAGGCTTCCGGACAAAATGACATTATTGGATGCCATTTGAGTAAGAAAGGCCTGTCAAAAGGGTACATTGCCTTCCAACAGCTATACATCACCAGACCCTCATTTACTGCTCAAGTTTTCCTGATAAAAATCTAAAATGTGGACAAAGAAAATACTTTTGTTATGTTGGCAAAATATTTGAATTTGTTGATGAACCATTAATGTGTGAGGGATGACAGAGAAGTGCTTAATTTATCTTCTACATTGTTTTTTTACAACTCACATTTTTGTTTGGGCATTCAAAGTCGTTGTCATAATCCTAAACTGATGTTACTGTACGTACAGTTTGTAGGCAAATGAACACAACTCTGTCCATCCTCCTGAATTCGACAATATTTGAGTAAGATTAGCTCCACGGAAACCTCGAAAAGAATGCAGATGAGAATGCCAGTAAATCTGTTTTCATGTTTATTTTTGGGGGTTGATTTTTTATTTTATTTTTTTCAATTGAATTCAGTTTATTTATGTAGCACCAAGTAACAACAGAAGTCATCTCAAGGCACTGAACAGAAACATTCATATATCTAAAAATAAGTTAATAACATTATTTATCTGAGGAGCAGACTGCTTTGAGTTTAACTTCATATTGAGCAAGCATGAAGGTGACAGTGGAAAGGAAAAACTCCCTCATGAGGAAAAAAACCTTTAGCTAAATCATGCTCAGGACAAGAAGTCATCTGCTTCGACCAGCTGGGTTTGAGAGGAACAGGAAGGAAGAACAGATACACAATGGCAGGTCAAGAATCACATGTTAAGATTGAAATAATTTCTAATTAAAACTGTTCATTTGTAGCAATTCATTTAAAGAAATTAGGTCAATTTGTCCTCTAGTGGTCTAAGCTTACGGCAGCATAACAAGCTGCTAACTATAGGATTTATCAAAAAGGAAAGTCTTAAAACTGGACAATGTGTCAGCCTCACGGACAGAAACTGGAAGATGGTTCCACAACAGAGGAGCCTGATAACTGAAAGATCTTCCTCCCGTTCTACTTTTGGAAACTCTAGGAACCACGAGTAAACCTGCAGTCTGAGAGCAAAGTGCTCTGTTGGGAAAATATAGAACAATAAGGTCTGTAACATAAGATAGAGCTAGGTTGTTGGGGGCTTTGTAGGTTAGAAGTAAGATTTTGAATTCAGTTCTGGATTTGACAGAGAGCCAGTGGAGAGAAGCTAAAACTGGAGAGATATGATCTCTCCTACTAACTCCAGTTAAGACTGGTAGCAGCATTTTGGATCAACTGAAGACTTTTTTAAGAAGTATTTGGACACCCAGATAATAAATCATTGCAATAGTCCAGTCTAGACGTGACAAATGAACCAGTTTTTCTGCATCATTTTTAGATAAGATGTTTCTAATTTTAGCGATATTACGAAGATGGATGAAATCAACCCTCAACTCTCAAGCAAAGATGTTAACAAAAAAAAACTTGAGAAAAATACAATGCGAAGAGAAGGTCAAACATTTGACAACAGTCTCATTTTATGTTGATTCCAACTCAAGCTGAAGCATTTAATACCTTCAGGGTGTTTTTTTTATCTTCTGTGAAATGTCAATATGAAAAAGATGAGAGTAGAAGAAAGACACCATCATTTCATCAAAAACATCATAACTACAGGGTATCAGCTTTTATCACACCCACAGCAACTGGGCAATAAAATGAGAAAATTACAAAAACATAACTTTTAAACAAAATCCAAAGAGTCATTTAATAATAAAATAAATAATAATGAATTCAATTTATAATGCGCTTTTCATTAGTGAAAATCTCAAAGTGCTACACACATTGAATGCTACACACATTCATACACCGGTAGCGGCAGACTACCATGCAAGGTGCTTTCCAGTCCTACCGGGAGCAACTCGGGGTTAAGTGTCTTGCCCAAGGACACAACGACACATGGTGTGGGGAACCGAGATTCGAACCGCCAACCTTCCGATCGGGGGACGACTGCCATTACCACTACGCCACGGCCGCCCCACATTTTAAACCAACATGATCATCTTGGCTGCTTTTTTTCCTAAATTATGTTCATGTTCAGTTTATGGGTGGTCTTAGGGCGGGGTATTAGTCCTGGGGTGTGTATGTATATGCACACCAAACAAAGTATTCACAGGACAAGCAATTTGCTTCTTTGCTTAACTTTTTGGGATTAACAAAAAAGACTTACAGCAATAAGAAGAGCTAATGGAAAATAACTCTTATCTCAACAAAAAGAGTAAAAGAGGGAGCATTTAAATAGCGTAATACATCAGCATCGCACAGAGGAGGAGAACGGGAGATAAATAGAGACAGAGGGAGAGGAAAAGCTGATTATTTACACATTAGCCCCTTTAACCTCCATGTGGGGATAGACCAATTATACTGCAGAAACACCACTGGTAACAAGGTGCTGCAGAGGTTGGCCTAATCAAATGAGTCTACATTACATTTTATTATTACACTGACAATTAAAATATGCATTTAGGGAGGCGAATGAACGAATCCTGGTGAAGCTCCACTGACTAACCTCTTCCACCCTCTTTTGAATGGTTAGTATCTGTAGACACATCACTTGTGATATCAGTCCAACTAAGCATGTCAGTATGTTATTGGCTTTCTCCTAAAAGGACACCAGGCTAACAGTAATTAGCGATAAAAAGCACATTTTCAAAGTGTTTTCCATGGATTTGCATGAACTAAGGTTCAAACTCCAGTGACTTTAGTGTAGTAAAAAAAAAAAAATCCGTTAAAAAACGGAACATGTCCTGGTAATTTTCTGCCAGTACATTCTCCGTTTTTTTACAGATATTTCCGTAAACCCTAAAACGGATTTTTCCCGTAATTTAACAGTTTTTTAATGTATAATTTACATAAATTTCTGTTAATCTAGGGTGCCAGGTAAATGGAGTCCTCTTTCGCGCTTCTTCTCAAAGGTTCTTGTTCCCAGGGTGCTTTGCGCGGAAAAAAAATAACGGAGAAACCCCTGTAAAAAATTATAACGGGAAAATTTCTTCACATTTCCACAGTACATTTACCTGTTTTTTTACGGATTTTTTTTTACAGTGTGGTTCTCCAAATCCAGATCCAGGTAAGATACTTGTACTCTGGAGTACTCTATACAATCCCAATGGAACTGACACCAGCATTTGTTGATAGTGTACTTTTGTGTTTAGAACATCAATTAAGGATTAATAACCTGTTATTGTCCAGCTTTAAAGTGGTTCACTACCTCTAAAAATGATTTGGAAAAAGACAGGGATGAACTGTTTTTATGTCCAACCAAACTGTGGAGTTCAGTTTTTTGCTGCAGCCTGAAGTCACAAGATGGTAGCCTACCAGTAAGCCACACCTGCGAACCACCTCCTTGATGAGCTGCAGGAGTATAAAGGCTGTAGATGACTTCTCTTCACCGCTGGAGCATTACACGCCTACCAGTAGTTGTGCTTCTAGCTACTTTAACTTCATAATGATAACGTTCAAGTAGGTTTATTGTCATGTCACCACATTTGGTACATGAGGCGGAACGGAATTATGTACACAGGATCCCAGTCACGTTCGACAGTAACAAAAATATAAAGTGTAAAAAGAAACAGTATCTAAGATAAGGATCTCAGATATACACTAAGCTATATGCCGAAAACCAATAATTGTTTTCTTGTGTCACATTTTGTCTGTGCTTTTAAATGTTGATGCTTTGAGGGACTTTGGAGCGGTGTAATGCATGGACGAGAAACTAAGATGCTGGAAGTTACTTGGATGAGCTGGATTTCAGCCTGCATTTAGTATCTGAAGACCACAGGCTTCTTCCAGCAGCTCTCGCACCAGGTACTGAGAGCCGTGCACAGCAGGAGGCTGTGGAGGAGGAAGGAGAATGCTTTTTTTTTTCCTTCCTCTGAACAAATCCAAAAATAACATTATGCACCATGGATACATGGTGCTACTTGTTGTGCTTCCTGCTGATTGTTGCTGTTTATTTATAATTTAATTAATATTGTGTTGGCTTAGAATCCTTATTCTAGAAAAAGCCTTGTAAAAGCCTGGTCATGTCCCACATCAAGACAGCCGTCAACATCAACGAGGACCCTCATCAATATGCATATCGTGAGAACCGATCAACAGAGGACGCCATCTCCTCCGTGGTCCACACTGCTCTCACCCACCTGGATCAGAAGGACTCATACGTGCGTCTGCTCTTTGTGGACTTCACATCTGCCTTCAACACCATGATCCCCCAAACTCTGATAGACAAACTATCCACACTTGGACTAAGCCCCTCTATTTGTAACTGGGTCTTAGACTTCTTAACAGACAGACCACAGTCCGTGAAGATCCACAACTTCTCCTCCTCCACCATTACCCTCAGCACTGGCTCTCCTCAAGGATGTGTGCTGAGCCCTCTTCTGTTCACTCTGCTCACATATGATTGTACAGCCACACATCCAGGCTGTCATATTGTTAAGTTTGCAGATGATACAGCGGTGGTGGGATGCATCACAAACAATGATGAGTCCAGCTACAGACAGGAGGTGGAACATCTGGAGAGCTGGTGCAAAGAGAACAACCTTCACATGAATGTGAAGAAGACGAAGGAGATGATTGTGGACTTCAGAAGGAACAAACACACCCACACCCCACTGTATATAGGTGGATCTGCGGTGGAGGTGGTCTCCAGCTACAAATACCTGGGTGTACACTTGAATGATAACCTCAGCTGGAGCAATAACACCACCAGCCTGATCAAGAAAGGTCATCAGAGACTCTACTTCCTCAGACGGCTGAGACGAGCCGGTCTGAGAAGCCCAGTCCTCACCTCGTTCTACAGGTGTGCAGTGGAGAGCGTCCTGTGCTCCAGCATCAACGTGTGGCATGGAGGCTGCACAGTTGCAGAGAGAAAAGCTCTGCAGAGAGTGGTGAAGGCTGCACAGAAGTCTGTGGGAGTCAGTCTCCCCACCATCACAGACATTTACACCTCCAGATGCAGAAAAAGAGCCACCTGCATCATGAAAGACCTCACTCACCCAGCACACTCACTCTTTGCACCACTCCCCTCGGGACGGAGGTTGAGGAGCATCAAATGTAGAACCACTAGACTGAGAAACAGCTTCTACCCTGAGGCTGTCAGACTCATGAATAAATAAATAATAAGAATAAACACTGCAAAATGTCACATCATACTGATACTGATCTGTTTCTTGTTGCTGCGTTCATCTGTGACCATCTGCTCATGTTCGTGCTGCTGTTTATAATGATGTTTTTCTACTACATTAGGGCTTAGTGTATTACTAGCTGATGTCTCTCTTAGTTAATCCTAGATGTTATTATTGTTTTTCTCTTGCATTTGTTGTTGGATGTAACTGGGACCCTGTGTACATAATCTCGTTTTCAACACATGTACTACATGCGGTGCAAATGACAATAAATTCTCTCTGACTCTGACTCTGACTC
>JBBPBX010028208.1:4564-16862 GCA_038048925.1 Garcialebias charrua
CACAGAGAACGGTGAGCAATGTCCATAGACGCTCTCGAGGGCACTGTAAGAGTTCTGATAAGGATGGAATAATCATCCAGCTCCCTCCGATGAAATCCGTAAAAATTCTCGAGGGATGTCGGGAGATGGCCAAGGTCAACAATAATGAGAATCCAAGAGTCCTGAATTTTATTTTTTATTTATTTATAAATTTGTTCATTTTAAAATACAATACAAAACAATCCCATAAACGACAAAATATAAAAAATGAAAGGTATCAGAAAGAAGAAAAAAATCTCATTATCACTGCCCCTTTTTCCAAACAATTAGTTCAAACAATCTTCAAGTATCTTCAAGTAACAGAACAAACGAATAACTCTTTTTAATTTTTCTAACTCTAATACAATACATTATTACGCTTCTTTACATATATTTTTTAACAATTCAGTTTTGATCATTTCTTAAATGTACACATTGACATGACATTTTAACTTCATTCCTCAAACCATTCCACAATCCAATTCCCTGGATTGAGGTAGACCGTCCCTTCAAACTAGTTCTGTATTTTTGGTTTAGAAATATCTCTGTCCCTTTAAGATTATAACAACTTTGTCTTTTAACAAAATGTATTTAGATATTTAAAAGTAATGTGTTATTCTGAGCACTATACATAACTGATCAAATATTATAAGCTACCAAATCATGGAACTTCAATAATTTCAATTGATAAAATAATGTGCTTGATGGATGACAGTAATGCTTTCTGGTGATAATTCTTACAGCTCTTTTCTGTAAAACAAAAATAGGCTTTGTAATTGTTTTACACACTTTGCCCCAAACATCAATACAATATATTAAGTGTGGAACAATGATTGTGTTATACTACAAATACAGAGCTATATCATTTAATAAGTCTCTGACTTTGTACAGTACTGCAATAGATTCAGCTATTTTTATTCTTACAGAATTTACGTGATGTTTCCATGTCAGTTTGCCATCAATGATAACACCCAAAAACTTTACCTCACTCACTCTACAAATCTCAACACCCTAAATTTTAAATGGAACATCAACAGTTATTTTTAAATACTGAATATCATGTAATTAGTTTTATCTAGATTTAATGATAATTTATTAAGTTTAAACCAAGTTTGTATTTTGACAAATTCTGTCTTCATCAACTCCAACATCTGTTCTATATCTTTACCCAAACAAAAAAAAGTGGTATCATCTGCAAAAAGGACACATTTAAGGAGTCCTGACACATTTACCAAGTCATTCACATATAAAATAAATAGCTTTGGTCCAAGTACAGAGCTCTGAGGAACTCCACATGTGGTATTGCAGAGGTCAGATTTTACACTATTTATTTGTACAAACTGTTTCCTATCTTTCAAATAGCTAGATACCTACTGTAATGCTTGTCCTCTAATACCATACTTGTTCATTTTTTTAAGGAGAATAGTGTGGTCAATAGTATCGAATACTTTTTTTAATCAACAATAAATACTGACACAATATTGTTTTTGATCGACAGCAGAAATTATTTGTTCTATTAATTCTATGAGAGCAATTGATGTAGAGTATTTTTGCTAAACCCATACTGACTGTTACTTAAAATATTTTGTTTAGCAAAACATTGATCTAGTCTAATCACAAATAGATCATATATCAAATAGACCGCTCGCCAGTAAACTCCTCGCCTGATGACTCCTCGCCTGATGACTCCTCGCTGGACATCTTCACGCCAGACGTTTCTCTGTCGGACATGTCTGTCGTCTGCACGCTAGACCTGCTCTTGCCCGATGGACAGCCTCCCGGCCACTCCTCTAACGCCAAAAATACACTACACGCGGCTCCGCTCCGCCCCGCTCCGCAGGTCGCAGCTGAGCGAGTCCAATTTCCATTACCTGCGCTCAGCTCAGGTCCGAGTGGATGCGCCGCTCCGAGACGCATGCGCGGGAATTGCGAGATCGCGCGATAAATCAAGTGATAAATAATGAAGTCAGAACAAAACAATTCACTCGGTGGAAGAAGGAGAACAACTGTAGAGACTGCTGCCTTGATATTCTCTCGTAAATGAGCTACAGGACATGGTTTGAGCAACAGGAAGTGATGTATTACATTTCAGAATAAAATACTTTATTTATTTCTTGTATTTCTTTTTATTTCTTGTATTGCGTTTGTAGGCGTAGTCATAAATGATAGTTTGACAGCATTTTTGTACAAATAAATCCGTATAGAGCTAGGATTAGTCCGCCCGTGGTGATTTTATTTTGTAAATACGGAAGTTGTGCTCGTTCCTTTTCCTGTTGGTGCGACGTAATCTTCAAAAGTTGACTCCGGCACAGCTCCGGCGTCCGGCAGAAATAGAAAAATTTCTAATTTTGACGGACTGCCGTCCGCTCTCCGCAGCTCGCCGCCGCCGTGCGGAGCCAGTGTAAACTCTGTCATTGATTATAATGGGTGCGTATTTGCTGCGGAGGTCGGACCGGAGCGGGGAGGAGCTGCAACGCGTGTAGTGTATTTTTGGCGTAAGACTGCTCGTCGTGCTGGACGGCCTCCCGGCCATTCCCCTAAGAATGTTCGTCGTGCTGGACGACCTCCCGACCGTCCCCTGGATATTGCTCGTCGCGTTGGACGGCCTCCTGGCCACCTCCCTGATACTGCTTGTCATGCTGGACGGCCTCCCGGCTACCCTCCTGAGACTGCTCGTTGTGCGGGACAGCTTCCCGGCCGTCCCCCTGAGACTGCTCCTCGTGCTGGACGGTCTTCCAGCAACTCCCCTGAGACTGCTCCTCATGATGGACGACCCCACGGCAACCCCCTGTGACTGCTCCTCGTGAGGGACAGCCTCCCGGCTGCCCCACTGTGACTACTCCTCGTGAGGGATAGCCTCCCGGCCTCCCGCTTGCCCGACCGTTTATTGCCTGATGTCAATCTCCTGGTCACCCTCTTTGGTCTTTTGGTGATTTCTTGAGTTTAGTCTTTGTGTTTAGTTTCCATAGTTTTCAGTCTAGTTATGTTAAGTTTCCGTAGTCTAGTTTTTGTGTTTAGTTATGTTTAGTTTACATAGTCTAGTTTTTGTGTTTAGTTTTGTTTGTTCCCTTTCAGTCATGTCTCTCGGTGCAACATATGCTATGGGAATTGCACCCCCGCGTGATTACCTGAAAGAATACATTCACGCCTTTACGGCAGGGGCGTCAGCGTCGCGCCAGAGGCCCCACCCTCTGGGTACTTAAGCCGTTGACGCCCATTCATCATTCTCTTTTTGCCCTTCACCTCGCTTAAAACCTGAATTTCGTGGGTTTTCTCTGTTGTCGCATCGCTCGATTGAGGTGAGCTTGCTCCCTACGCTGAGCGTACAGAGAAATTTTCCTGCGTACTACTAGGCTGACGAAAGCTAGTCCAACGTTTTTCTACTTACCTCGAAGTTTTCTTCTCTTTCCGTAGCTGCTTCACTCGACGGTGCTAACGACGTCACAACACTCCCTGCTAACCATTAGCGGGCTAGCCAGCAAAAGCAAGATGACAGAGAGGACGGCTTCAAACAAAAGGAAGCTAGGAACAACCTTGACGTTTCTCGTCTCCGGACATGGCTCCCGAGAAGGGAAAACGGAGGACAAAGAAGAAGAAAGCCAGCAGGACGACGACCCTTCACTCGCACCCTTGCACCAGCGGATGCGGCTACTCCCTCTGGCGACGGACACCCACGAGGCCTGTCCTGTCTGCCTAGGGATTCTGCATGTGAGAAAAGCGCTGGAATTCCCCGACTCCTGCTCCTACTGCTGTCGGATGCCGGCGGTAGTGAAGAAACGCCGCACGGACGCATTGGCTAAATCCATAGCGAAGACCGCGACGCTGAACGCCGCAAGTCGCACAAAGCTGCTTGCTCCCGGGCCGGAGCTCGAGAACGTGGACCTGGAATGCAACGGTCAAGTCGGGGATGAGAACATGTCGGACTCCTCGGTTGCCGTCGAGGACTCGACGCCCGAATTGTCTGACTAAGACGCCGAGTACGGTTACAGAGGAGAAAGTGCAGATTCCTCCCAGAACCTGGCGCAAATTCTACCGGAACCGGACGTGTAGGTCCTTGCTCTGTTTGACCTGTACCATAGGGCGGCAGATGCCCTGCAGGTTGCGTGGCAAGACCCCACGCCTCACCAACAGGTTACGAGGCTGGCGGGAAACTACTTCTATGTGAAGCAGCAGCCGACAACGTCGCAAAAAATGCCAATTTTCCCGGACTTCCTCATAGAGCTCAAACGCTCCTGGGTGGAACCTGGAGCTCCCATGATGCTGCCACTATCCTGACTCCTGGATGATACTGTAATGGAGACAGCGGGCCTCGCCAGCGCACCCCTGATAGAGGAGACCCTGGCGGCTCATCTGGTCCCCGCAGCTACGGGGGCGAAACCAGCGATGCCCAGCAAGGCCTGCCGCGCTTTGGAAAAACAGCTTGAAAAGTGCTACAAGGCTCAGGGCCTCGCGGCTCATGTAATGAACGCATCGACAATGGTGCAGGCGTACCTGGCAGAAAAACAGCAGGATCTCCAGGTAACAAAAAATGAGCAGGCCGCAACGGAGGCCATGGAGGAGGCCCGCCGCGCCTCTGACCTTGTGCTCCTCATGATGGGGACAATAGCCATTTCGCAAGGCAAAGCAATGGCGGAAATAGTTGTCGCCCAGCGCCATCTTTGGCTGACGTTATCGGACCTCCCGGAAAACCAGAGGGCCCCCTTCCTCCAGCACCCGATCGAGCCGACGGGACTCTTCGGGGGAGCCCTAGAACACGTCCAGGCCAAGCTGGAACAAAGACGCAAACAGAGGGAAGCCCTCCGCAAGGGCTGCCGAGAAAAAGCTTTACACCCCCAAAGGAAGACATACGTGGCCCTCCATGGAAGAGACCCGCTGGTGACAGTGAGACATTCCAGCAACGGCCGAGGGCCTCTTCAGTGACCCTGTGTGGAACTCAGATTCGGGTCTGATGAAGCAGGACGAACTGATAATTTTACAGGTTTGCCCGCCCACGTGGTACGGGAACCTAACCTTTTGATCCCAGTCTCTACTTGTAAAACACTACGAGGAGCTAGTGACATGTGTACGTACACCAAACATGACTCGCCTATTGTATGTGTAATCAGAACAAACACTGTTTCATGCATGTACAAAAATAAAAGTACCAAAGCACAAACTGCCCTGGTTCTTGACTCGAGTCCCATTTTCATAAAACACAAACCACGTGGTCAAACTATGAACCAAAACAAGATACACAAGCTCTGCTGGAGACGGTCAGATCTCGCAATATCTTCTGTTGGGCTGACCAGCCTACTCGAAAGAGCACGTGAGGGGTCAAAGGCCACCCCTCCCGCACTAAAACACGACGAGCGGCACTTAGACATGCCTTCCAGGCTCATGGCATACGCGCAGGCCTGGAAGGCGTGTCTACCAAATGATTGGGTCCCATGACAACGATATGTCATGGGCTCAAGTTGCAGTTCACCAGGAGACTGCCCCCCTTCACAGGGGTACTGTAATCAAAGATTAACCCTACACGAGTACATGTGTTGAGGGAGGAAGTTTTGACGATGCTGCAGAAGGAAGTGATAAGTTTGGTCCCGAGACGCAAACTACGCTCTGGCCACTACAGCAAGTACTTCCTGGTACCCAAAAAGGATAATTCCCTGAGACCGATTCTGGATCTCAGGACTCTGAATAAGAGAATAAAAACTTTTAAGTTCAAGATGCTTACACTGCGGCAGGTTCTCCAGTCTGTGAGACCAGGAGACTACGCATGTACAGTGGATTTGAGAGATGCCTATTTCCACATAGGCGTATGGAGGAAACACAGAAAGTTCCTCCGTTTTGCTTTCGAAGGGAACGCTTATGAATTCAAAGCCTTACCCTTCGGTTTAAAGACAGCTCCTCATAAATTTACTAAATGTCTGGATGCAACCGTGACCCCCCTTAGGAATCAAGGACTCAGGGTTATGAATTACTTAGATGACCTGCTGATTCTGGCTGGAAGCAGAATACAGGCCCAGTCACACTCCTACAGGTTGATCTCTCACCTGGAGTCTCTTGGGTTTGTCATAAACCTACAAAAGTTTGACCTAACTCCATCACGGGTTACCGTATTTCTGGGAGTACAGATCGACACCGTCCGGTACAGAGCATGGCTCTCAAAGGAACGAGTTTCCTCCATTCACCATTGCCTGGAAAGATTTAAACTGGATCAACGGGTCCCTATGAAAACGTGCCAACGCCTTTTAGGACACTTGGCGGCAGCCATATTCTGTGTACCACATGCATTGCTGAAAATGCGGGCCATACAAGTATGGCTAAATCAACAGACACAACCCGCCCTGCCTAGTCGAGCAGGAAAGGTTAGGATAGATTCTGAGTGCCTGAAGGCCCTGGAACCTTGGAGAGATTTGTCTGTTTTCACAGAAGGGGTCCCGCTGGAAAGGGTGTCATCTCGTGTGGTCATCACGACGGACGACTCAAAAACAGGATGGGGGACGATCTGCAGAAATCAGAACGCCCGCGGCCTTTGGAATAAACAGGAAGCGAGATTACATATCAACTTCCTGGAGTTGTTGGCCGTATTCCTGTCATTAATATACTTCTTCAGCAAAGGTCTGATTGTAGGGCAGCATGTCCTGGTGAAATCAGATAACAGGACCACAGTGTCCTTCATCAACAGAGAAGGAGGGACAAGGTCCCAGGCCCTCCTCGGACTGACGTAGAAGATGCTCACATGGTGTGCTCCAAGAATCTTGTCACTTAGGGCGACTCATGCCCCCGGTGAACTAAATTATGGAGCAGATGCCCTCTCAAGAGGGCCTCTCCTGGCGTCAGAATGGAGCCTGATCCCACGGATTGTGGAGCAGGTCTGGTCATGATTTGGGAGAGCCTCCATGGGCTTGTTCGCTTACAGAGCTAGCTCACAGTGTGACCTTCACTTCTCCTTGAAGGAAACAGATGCACCTTTGGGAACGGATGCTCTGGCATATGATTGGCAGGGGTGCTCTACTATGCCTTTCCACCTGTCCCTCTGATCGAGGTGACACTGGAACGTGTGCGCCAGGGAGCCCTCTCCCTGATCCTGATAGTCCCCAGGTGGCCGCAGAAACCGTGGTTCCCGGAGTTGATCTCAATGTTATCAGGGATACCATGGCAATTGCCTCCTCACAGGGACCTGCTGACTCAGGCACGTGGGCAGCTTCTACACCCACGTCCGGAGTTGTGGCGGCTTTCAGCCTGGCCTTTGAAGGGAACTGGCTGAGAGCCTAAGGCTTTGATTGCTTTATCCCAAAACAAACAGCAACAACATACACAAGGGTGTCCCTTGGTTTTTATGTTTGCTTAGGAGATGTTCAATGGAGGGGTTCCCCTCTCCTTGACGGGTCTCCAACATCAGGATGGGCTCCACTTGCCAGTATTGCCCCTTGTATGTGTAAAATTTTCCCCTGGGGACTTGGGAGGTTACCCTGTGCTTGACCTAGGTTTTCTGTCTCCACATTGCCACCCAATTACTAGTCGCGTAATGGGTCCCTTGCTCCTTTCCTCCTGTTTCTCAGGTTTTCCAGAGAAAAAAGGAGATGATGAGTATTCACACTAGTGGAGCACGCTTATGCTGTCTCTAGCTGGTGTTTTTTATTTATATGTCCAGTGGTAACATCAAGCTGATGTTGATACATTTGGCATTTTTTCTTCTCAGGCTGTGCTCTTTATATACCTTGTAGAAAGCAGCTGGGAAATACCTGTCGTTTTAAGGCAGATGTTCTCACATGCATTTTGCTGAGCATTTCAAGGGCGTGAATGAATTACGTTCCCATAGCATATGTTGCACCGAGAGACATGACTGAAAGGGAACTGAAAGTTATGCACCATAACTCATGTTCCCTGAAGGAAGGGAACGAGGTGCAACATATCTGGCCCTTTTCAATGCTGAAAGCTCGGTGAAGTGCATTTTGGAGAATGATGAATGGGCGTCAGCGGCTTAAGTACCCAGAGGGCGGGGCCTCTGGCGTGACACTGACGCCCCTGCCGTAAAGGCGTGAATGTATTCCTTCAGGTAATCGCGCGGGGGTGCAATTCCTGTAGCATATATTGCACCTCGTTCCCTTCCTTCAGGGAACATGAGTTATGGTGCATAACTTTCAGGTTTCCGTGGTCTTTGTGTTTAGTTGTGTTTGCTCCCAGGCCTCGTCCTGCTGGTTTTTGGTTTCGTGCCCTTGTGTTTTCCTTTTGTCCCTTTGTCTTCCTTGTGCCCTCCATCCTTGCAGTTTCCTCCCTTCGCCCGCCCTAGGTTTTTGAGGAAGATTTTTTCTTGGGGACACCTGGAGGTGTCCTTGAGGTGGGGGGGGGGGTACTGTCAGGATGGCTCCATCCTGTGGCCATCCCTTGTCTGTGCACCTTGTGTCTCCTTAATTATTTAACTGAATTCATCCTTGTGTTTCCAGGTGTTTGTAATTATGTCCTGTCTTGTCTGTATATATAGTTGGTCTGTGAGTCTTGTCCTTTGTCGGCGCATCATCGGGTATTCCCCTATGTCTCTCGTTCCTGTTACATGTGAGTGTTTTTGCTGCCACAACAGCTGTTTATTTATGATTCTTAAAGTGTTTATTTTTACATAACTTCCTGGCCTTGGAGATTCTGTCTACACCACAGGGTTTTATCTCATCTTTCTGAGCTAATCCTGACAGGATAATAATTATTACTTGGACTTTGATGGTAAATGGTAAATGGACTGCACTTATGTAGGACCTTTTGATCTTATCAAGATCTTATCAAGATACTCAAAGCTCTTTACAACACAACCTGTGCCCTCATTTACCAGCACTCTACTAGATCTCTACAAAGATTAATCAGTGCTTTATCACATTCATACACATCGGAGGCAATGAGGGGATTCTGTGTCTTGCCCAGGGACACTTCGGCATGTGAATGCTGGTGGAATCGAACCCCCAACACTTGCATTGGAGGACGACTGCTTTAACCACTCAGTCACAGCCACCCTGATCTCCAACACTTCACAGCAGATCACTTGAACTGTATTTTATAGACCTTTACCATACAACTATTTCCTTATTCCTGTTCAGGTTTGAGGAGAGCTGGTGTCAGTTGTCATCGGAAAAGAGGTGAAGTACACCCTGAACAGGTCACCAGTCTATCACAGTCTGTACATTGCTGTCAACATGATATTACATAATTATTTACATGCAATTTTTCTAAAGATTTCATAGATGCATTTTAATTAAAACAAAATCCCACAGTAACTTCAGTTTTAAGTGCTTTAACACAGCAGTTCTCAAACTGGGGTCCCCGGACCCCAGGTGTCTGTGAAATAATTTATATAAAGTTTTTAGCTAAGTCAAATACTTTTTAAAAAGTGCATAAATACATATGGGCACCAAGCAGACAAACCTAGGGAACTAACTCCTTCCTACCTCAGCTTTGAGCCAATCAAAACTCTGATGTGATTATGACATTATTAACCTTTATTTAACCAAGCAAATCCCCCTGAGATCACAGGTCTTTTTTGCAAGGAAGACCTGGGCCTGAAGGCAGCCTATGGTTGTTTTCACACCAGGTAGTCCAGTAGACTTGGTTTGGTTGGGGACCAATATTCATAACATTTTGTTTACATTTGAGCTGGTGGGTTTGCATTCACACTGCACTGTGCAGTAGAGCCAACCTGTTCAAACCAACCTGTTTCCTCACTCGCCTGTGGTGGCGCTGCACCAAGAACTACTGAAAGAAACAACCTAAAAACCTCTGAAGAAGACACTTCTTCTTCTGGAAATAAAAACAAAAACGGAGTGGCATCAAATTTTAGCAGTTTTAGGAGTTCTATTTTGTCATTTTTCAACAATGGACACAGCATGAGTGGAAGATGAGGCAGAAGACCATGGATAATGTTGTTTTTCCACACAAGGCAAGCTGACGGCTCCATATGCGGTAAGAGAAATGCGTGTTTGTTTGCCCTGCACTGTAGTCTACTTCCTGCTTGCGGAGCGGTGCCCGGTCTGCTTGTATTCACACCATACTCGAACCGCGCTCGTTTTCTTCTACCGGACCAGACCTAGGTTTTACGCGGGCCAGAGTTCGCCTTTTTGTTTCGTGACAGAGTTCGATGGCACGTTCACACCTCCCCATATGAACCGGACTTCCTAGGCAAATGGGCTAGAGTTAGGGACAACAGGGCTGGTGTGAATGTACCCTAATATGCATGTTTTTGGTTTGTGGCAGGAAACTGGAGTACCCAGAGAAAACCCACGCAAGCATGAGAAGAACATGCAAACTTCACACAGAAAGACCCCAGGTCTAACCAGCGATTGGACCAAGGACCTTCTTGCTGTGAGGCAACAGTGCTAACCACTGAGCTGTTGTACTACGAAAGTTCAAATGTGTTATAAACATGTATGTCTGGGGACGTACATCTGTGAACTAAGTCTGGACTCATTTGGTGCACAGCTCTTTCCACAGCTTAGCATTTAGTAGAGATGGAAACTTATTTAACTTTGTCAACTTCATCAAGTGTAACAAATCCAAAACCAGCTAAACTTTTTTCTTCATTTTTTTTTATATTTTATTTTAGAAAAAGCCAGGCAGCTAAGCTAACCTATAATTAATAATGATAATAATAATAATAATAATAATAATAATAATAATAATAATAATAATAATTATGCACTCCTATATTTTCTCCTGATTTTGGTATGAATATAAAATTATACAAAACGATTTGATAGAGCAAGGAACCTAAAATTGTTGTTTTAAATAAATGTTTTATTTGTTTACATTGTTGTTTAATAATTTCAGCTTGTCAATTACTTTGTACATAAATGAAACCAAATCTATGACCATTTCAATAGAAAAATCGTTTCTGAATCAAAAATTGATTTTGAATCGAACCGTGACACACAAAAAAAAAAAAAAATCGGAATTAAATCAAATTGCCAGACACTGAGAGATTTGCATCCCTACTTTTTAACACATGCAAACAGGGCCCACCCGTCTGCCTCAGGCTGTTCTGCGTGTTGCAAGTTGGCCATCTGGCCTAAAACATTTGATAGTTCTACATGGTGATTGTTTTGGATGGGTTGGCCCTGTCTGCATGTGTTAAAACCTGCTTTTGAGATTCCACAGGAGGTTTGACTTGAAACACAGCAGTGAAGGCTGCTTATGGGACAGATCTGGTTGGCAGGCTGCAGACTGACGAAGTCTTCCGGATGGGACACAAAACATTTCTGACTTAAAGAAACTGGTTCATGTAAACACCAATATTTTGAAGCCTATACACCTTGGATTCTTAACTTGGTCATGACCCAAAAGTGGGTTCCAGACGACTTTTCAGGGCATTTCCAGCAACATTTGTCAAAAAAAAAAAAAAAAAAAAAAGGCAAGAAAAAGTTTTGATTGTTATAATAACAAACTCTGCTTTGGGTCTGCTGGATCTGTCTAAATTTCATGGTGGTTTGTGAAAATGCTTATACAAACCTTTGATGTCAGTTTTTTATTACATGGTTATTTTTGCAGAAATATGAAAGTGACTCCACGCTACACCTAAAGTGCTGCAGGTTGCTGTGCCTCTGCTTTGTATGCTTGAAAATTACCACAGAATTCTATGTACACGATCATTTCATTGGCAATTGACAGTTATTTAGAAGGTCTATGAAATATTGAGTTCACATGAAAAACGTTAGTTTTTTAGAGATTTATACAGTATTGTTTTAAGAAAGGAGCAATCCACTTTGATCTTGGCCACATTCAGGCTAGCTGTTAGCTCCTCAGCTTTGCCAGAGTTTAACTCTATTTTGCCAAACTGAAACTGAGACTAACTGATTGTCCTTTCCTGTTGAACACTGCCTGTATTCTTCTTAGGATTTTAATGAGGTCTTAGTTTTCTTTTTAAATGCATTAACCAGTGGTGGGCAACGCTAATCCAAAAATTAGTTCAGCTATTTCTAAAGCACTAATTAATTTATTTAGGTCCGCAATTTCAAAAGCACTAATGTCTTATGAAAATTAGGGGAAGCTAATTCTAATCCGCTAATTAAATTCAACAATTGGTAGCAGCAAGTTATGCAATATTTGCACTACACTGCCAACTAGCGGTGCATGAACTGTTATACAGTAAGTTGTTTGAGTTTCAGAGTATTTAGTTTGGTTCTCTTCAACAGGTTTGACAAGGACAAAATGTACCCATTCCAAAGTCTGTTAGCTAAACTGCTGACATATTTGGCTGTTTTTTTTTTCTTCTTTTGTTACTTTTAGTACCACTAGATCGCATGTGTCAAACTCAAGGCCC